>CAJQZJ010000279.1:683596-797560 GCA_907164525.1 Lophiomys imhausi
CATGTGTTTCTGTTGGTGTGTGGTCATCCGAATTGGATGAGCTAGGAAGATTCTGCTTTGCTGGAGTCATAATTCCTTGATTTCTATTTTTTTTTTTTTTTGATCTTTCACCATTGGATGCATTTAGCTGTCTGTTTTCTGTGCTTGGAACCACAGTGGATGATTTGGTGCAGGGGCTGAGATACTTGGCTATCTGTTGTTCCTTACAGGGGGATTTCAAGGTCACTGTGGTTTTAATCGCCTGAGGCACTGTGAGCTGGTGCAGCCTATTCCCAGGTTGTGAGTAATGGACCAGGATTGTTTCACTGCTCCCAATTCAGACTTCCCTATGTTGCACTCTGAGTTATCAGCCTGTAATGGTTCTGATAGTATGGGCCTGTTTGCCCAGGCACAGATTCTGTGGGCTTTGTTTGTTGTCACGGAGGCTGACACGATCTGGCTCCACACCTAATATGTCTGGATTTTCCAGGATACAGCTATGGACCCGATTTCTGGTTTCTCTCTAGGCTTCTCGCCACAGGGCTGGACTCTGTGCCTGATTCCCTTCCTGTCTGCGCCGCCACGGGTCCCATGGGTACCCCAAGCCCAGGATCCTCCGGCTGCCTGAGTGGACCTCTCGTCCCAGCAGCTCCGCCGTGGGTGCACGGATCCCTGGCCCTGCCCACGCCTGTCTCTCTCCCCAGATGACCTGCCGTGCGTTCGCAGGGATTTGGCCCTGCCAGCCGTGCTCCCTCACCAGCTGTGCTACTGTGAGTGTGCGGGATTCGGCCCCTCCCACCTGCCTTTGTGTTCCCAGCTTCCCGTGCTCTCTTGGAACCTCCCACCCTCTGCTTCACCAGCGGCTGCGGACCACCCGCTGAGCCCCCTGTTTGTTCCTTGCTAAGCCTTCCACTATCTCGCAAAGTTTTTTAAGTGGGTATAAGTTCAACCTGATGTGTGGGGAGCCCAATAGGCCAACGATCTATGGCCAAGTGGACCCTGATTCTGCCTGCTGTAAGTTGGGATCGATCTTACCAGGCGCCTCTCCAAATGGGAGTTACCGAATCCCGGGTTTAGTGGCTGTGAGAGATGGGGAGAGCCTTGCCCTGTGACTTTTAACAGTCCCTTGGGAGCTGTGAGTGTTCGGGGGGGGGGTCTAGCCCCTCCGGTTTTTGCACAGTGTCCAATAACTCTGTGTTTTTTATGGCTCTTTTTTCCCCGCGTTCAAAATGCGTCAGTGTAGGTCGCCGCCATCTTGGCCCGCTACCACAAGTAAATTTTGTGACTGTGATAAAGTTGTAATTTCGAATTGTACAAGAATTATCTATAAGATTACCAACCAACCAACTCACTCCACTACTAGTGAGAAGCTGGTGTCTGCAGAGAGCAAGAGCTCAAAATACAATATATAAACCTGTAGAAAATTCTAAGAATATGACCATGATCCTTTCAATCTTCAAAATTTGAAACATTAGAAATAATATGTGATGAATCTGGCTTATTGATACATTTTAAAGACACAGAATTCCTCAGAAAAGGAGATGTTAAATGATTTAAGGGGAACAATTGTCTTTTAAGATATGGTAAAATGTTGAGATTACTAATTTTATCTCATTCTGTGCTAAAAACAGCCAGTAAAATTTGTCCAACAATCACTTGATGTTTTGGTGGCCAGCTCTAATTTCATAACCTCTTTTATTCATCCCAAAATGATGGGTGTGTCTCCATTGTCATGTTTTAGTAAGTACGGAAAACATGGATGTCAAAACACTGAGCAATCTGCCTATGTAGCACAGAAAATTAAAAAAATTTGGTTCTGCAAACAATAACAATTATTTCTAGCACCTACATCCATATATTTTAATTTTAAATATCTCTGTCATTTTCCAATTCATATTTCTTTTAATAGTCTCTAGAGTCGATTATTATTTCCTTTCTTGCATCTCTAAGATAGAGTGGTTAAGCCTCTTTGGATTTCATCTCTGAAACAATATCCCCTCCTTTTTGTTCTCTTAACTAATTTGGACCACCCAGAGGTCCCAGGTGATGAACTCACTCCTATGAAATTGAGTCATTTTTGTTTTCCATGTGAGGGAAGCTTTTCTCTGCCTTTTTTGTCTCTGTTCCAATTATTTCTGCTCTGGAGGTCTCCCTTGCCATTCACTCTTAGATCAGTGTTCTTTCTCTTGTATAGAATGAAGATCATGGATTAGAGACACTCATGTCACAATGCCAAATTGCCAGTTATCAATTAAGGAAGCTCATTCACAAACAGTCATTATCATTCAATTATGTGAGTCAAAGAGTCATCATTCTTTAATGCTGGCATCCCAAGCCACATCAAAGTGGCTGACATTTATTTCATATCATTTTACCTTGATGGCTGTTCAGTTTCACCATAGTGCACTTCTGTGAAGCAAACAAAAGGAGCCTTTGTTTGTATTTCAGGGCCATGTATCATTTCTCTGTCTTTCAAAATTCACAGCTGAGATCAAAGGGAGAGGGTAGCAGTGATGCTTCACAGCCAAGGGCTGAGAGAATTATCTGGACCTACCTCATTGTTTCCTAATTATTTATAATCATCTCAGCTGACTTTATTTTTCAGAAGAAGCGAGCACTGGAAGCACTGAGATTGATAATTTCCATAATATATTGTGGTCAAAATGAGCCCTCAAATATTGGATGCATCTCTAGGTTCAAGGAAAGATGATTCTAGGAATTGTTCATTCTTTGATCTGTTGTTTGACAGGTAGTTTTCCTCATATGTGCCTGAGTTCTCACACATGTAAAATGAGGGAAAGGGAACTTGATCAATTTTGACACTTTCATTAACAGGTTAAACTATTAGATTTTCTATTCAAGTAATTCATCAAATATATCTGTCATGATTTTTTTAATTCCATGAGCATAGTTTACGAATAAGACTATGTCATAGATATCAATGTGATAGGAATTAGCTTTCTTTACTACAGAATTTTTTAAGAGAGGCAGGCAGATTGGCCTGGCACATGCAACATATAGACCTTTTCAAAGCCCTGGAAACCAAAGGAAGGCTTCTGAACACAATCACACTTTAGGAGATGCTAGCTGAAGCTTTTAGCTTCTGAGCACTGGCCTGGACTTGGGGCAAAGATGGACAGAGCTCAGATGAGAAACATGGGTGGTGCCTTGTTGAAGGGGGGGGTGACTGAGAAGCTGTAGAAGCCATGGAAAATGACAATTGCCAAGAAGCTACGGGGACTGTTAGATACTGCGAAGAGCTCATAAGCCTGAGATACTGCCAAAGACTCGGAGATGATACCCTATACACACTAGGGAGCTCCATGTGGGTCTCTCTCTTCCTCTTGCCTTCATGGACAGAGGAGACAGAAGCACCCATAGAAGAAGTGTGAAGCAAGGTATGTCATTTGCCAGCCTTCAGCCTATACTAACCTGAGGCAAATCAATGATCAGAAATCACAACAAGTAAACTGAGGATTGCCATGAAAACTGAGAGGAGGATTCCAAGAAAGAGACTTTTCCCACAAGCCAGCCCAAGTAGGCTGCAGAAGAGGCATGGCATAGAACCTGCTTAGAGAAAGTTCTAGAAAACTGGAGACTAAAGACATCCATCCAGGTGCCCAAGGGTGCCCAAGAGAGTAAGCAAGGTGGGCAGATTTCTGTGGAAGAAATGAGGAAGACTAGGAAGTGGGGTGCACACAGCCTGAGGAGATTGTGAAAGTGAGTCTCAGATGAAAAGGAAGCCAACTCCAAGTTTAGTGGTTGAAGCAGGTTGTCCTCATAAGCCAGACACAAGCTAGTGGTTGCAATCAACCTGCAAAGCTAGCCCAGAGGAAGCTAAGTCCAGCTGAAGATAGGACTCCTGCCGTGACTGACAGAGTTAGACTGCTAAGGAGTGCCTGCAGAAAGAAGACTGACTACAAACTCAGGTGCCCTAAGTACCCATGGTCTAGTATCATTTCAAAAGGTTAAAATAGGATTAGTTAAGTCTTCTTAGGTATTAAGTGTTTATAGGTATTAGGTTATAGATATTAAGTATTGTAGGTTAGAGGATATAGGTGTTTTATAGGAGTTTGTTAAGTATTAATACATATAGGTGTTTTAAATAAAATTTTCTAGGGAGCTCCACGTGGGTCTCCACACAGACATGGATTTTTCCACAATGAATATGTGTGTGTGTGTGTGTGTGTGTGTGTGTGTGTGTGTAATGACTATTTGTTTATAACACCACTGCTGGTTGTATTTTAAAATTTTAACACAAAACTAGATATGTCTTGGAAAAGGGAATCTGAATCAAGAAAATGGCTCCATAAAATTTTCCTGTGGGTAAGTCTACAGGATATTGTCTCTGATTAGTGATTAATGTTGGAGGATCTAGCTCACTCTAGGCAATGCTATCCCTTGACTGGTCATCTTGAATTGTATAATGAAGCAAACTGAGTAAGATAAGGTGGCAAAGTCGATAATTAGTGTTTCCCTTGGACTTCTGATCCCGTTCCTGTTCTCAGGCTCCTCCTCTGTCTTCTCTCTGTGATTCACTTATGTGGAATAAGGTGACATATACTATACGTGATCTTCCTCAACTTGCTCGTGATTGTGGTGTTTTATAACAGTAATAAGGATGTTAACCAAGACAATGTTTGACCACATCCTGCTTATAGGAATGATACTTCTTAAAGTATTGTCAGATATCATTGGGCTACTGTTGTTTAATATTAAGTTGTATAAATAATTCAGCTAAGGATAATGAAAGTCTCACTCAATGCCCCCCAAAATGCCCAGTTTCTCTCCAGAAGTAAGCACACTCAATAGCTAAGCATATATCCCACTGTATCCCATTCTACATAAGTGTGGATTTATCCTAATATGAACAAGGGCCCCGATTCATACTTACATATCTCTACATTTACCTTTTGCAAGGATGGGATTGCATTTTGAACATCATATTTTGACATAACTCTTGTTTTTATTCATCAATAAGTCTCCTAGATCTTTCTTCATCAGTACATATAGAATATCAAACTTCTGTTGATAGGTACTTATAATTGTAACTTTTGGTACATATTTAGTTATTGATAGTATAACAACATTCTAGAAAATGTATTTCAATTATTTTGTTCTTGTTTAATTTATTTATTATTTTAAAGACACACACATGCACGCACGTGTGTGTGTGCATGTGTTTGTGTATGTGTATGTGTGTAGAAATTAGTTTTTTGACCAATGATGTTTGTCTTTTACTCTATTACAGGATGGGTGAAGGACAGCGTCATTTATGAATATGAAAAGGGACAAATGATTTTCAAGGTAAATCACAATGATGTTTCAGCGATGCCTGAGACTATCTTCTTCCTCTCAAATATCCCCTGTCTTTCTCAGTAAAACTGAAGAGACTGTAAATCTAGAAAAACACACATGATGAAGTAAGACAAAGACTTTCAAGAAATGTCAAAGCATACCTTCACTTATTATTTTATCATTTATTTATGTTTTCATTCATCTCTTCTCCCACAAGGTGGTTCTTAAACAATTGTCCTATTACATAAAGTTCTGTGCAAGAAATAATCAAACTTAATATTTGTCACCAAGGATTCTAGAAGGCAAAAAAAAAAGGAAGAATGATATTTATAGAGCACTCACTGTGTTTTGCTTTCTCTTTGGTGTTAATCTTGAACATTTCTGGTGGAAGTGACTAAAGGTTGTGTTTTTATTTAAGTTATGTAGATACACAGAGGTTCATAAAATGACTTCTTCCAATGAACAGAATGTGAGGTTTACTGTCAAATAAAACTGGTACTCAATCCAAACTAACCAATGGCATAGAATGTCTCTTTTTAAATCTGTTTCCCAGTTTCTTATCACAGGAAATCTCACCTAGTTATGCTGTGTTGTTTAAGATTAGTCCCACCAGGTTCTATAATATTTTGTATACACTACAAAAACTCCTTAATGTTTTTTGTCATCGTATTCTACAC
Source organism: Lophiomys imhausi (assembly GCA_907164525.1). Classification (NCBI taxonomy): domain Eukaryota; kingdom Metazoa; phylum Chordata; class Mammalia; order Rodentia; family Muridae; genus Lophiomys; species Lophiomys imhausi. Next base: position 689,551 of record CAJQZJ010000279.1, read on the forward strand.
TGTGAACTTGTATTAGCTGAGAACAATTAAGATCAGTGGAAGCAGAAGCTGTCTGATCAACACTGACTGGTGTCTGGACAGAAGTGGACATTAGTAGTCTCTTTTGTTCTGGATCAATGCTGAGGAAGGAATGCAAGAACTTATTCATGCTAGTCAAGTGTTCTGCCACTGCACACACTTAGTTTAACTTCTCACAGTATAACTAGTCAGAGTGTAAAAGGAGAAGTCCTGCTTTAAAAAAATGTTGAGTTTTCTTTAATAATGTTATCCTTAAACTGAGATTACTTTAAGCTATGGACATATAACAAGTCCTTAATGGTCTACCAAGATAGAAAATCAGACTTCTAAGAAAGTGTCAGCAACCTAAGTCCATAGGGGCTCAGAGACTGAACCACTAACCAAAGAACATGCATGGACCTGACTTAGGCCCCCTACACTTATGGATCTGTTGGGAAGCTTGGTCTTCATGTGAGTTACATAGGAATTGGAGTGGGGACTGGCCATGAAATGGACTCTGTTGCCTACTGTTGGATCATTTTACTCTAGCTGGCTGCCTTGTGTGGGCTCAGTGGAAGAGGAGGAGCTTAGTACTGATTTGACTTGAAGTGCTGGGACCAGTTGATACAGGGTTTGGTTCCCTTCTTTGAGAAAATGGGGACAGGAGAATGAGGAAAGAGGATAGGGAGGGTAGGACTTGGAAGAGAGGAGGGAGGGGACTGTGATCATGATGGTAAGTGAATAAATAAATTAATTAAAGAGGAAAAAAGGAAGAAAGTGTCAGCATTTATATGTACTTTGAAGTTATAGCTATTTTGACTATGGGATAATATGTGTGATGGATGGCAACCTCTAATTTTGTAAGTACTTATGCTACTTGGTGATTGTGTGTGTGTGTGTGTGTGTGTGTGTGTGTGTGTGTGTGTGTGTGTGTGTCATTGGAATTCTTTACCAAGTTCCAATGACATTCAACCACTGTTCATGAGAGCAGACAATGAAACATAATGTCACAAGTCAATTAGAATGTTGGAATTGGGGGGATCCAAGATGGCACCATCCATAGAGCATTGTATCTGAGTAGTAGGTGAATGAGATTATTCACAGCGGAGTGACCGTGAGGTCTTGCAGTCAACTGTGAAACACAGTCAGTGTCTGAATTTCAGTGGTGAACACTGAGACTGGTCACCACTCTAACCAGCTCATGCAGTTCCCAGGAACACCACCCTGAGATCAGCCAGCTCTGTCACCCTTCAGAGAAGAGGAACACCAGCCAAAGAAGATCTATCTCATGAGTGGATCCAGCCCACTGCTCCCACCACAGATCAATGGCCCCGCCTGTCTGCCTGAGGTCCAGCCTGTACTCAGACCTGTCCACCCAACCATGCAAAACAGCCCGGACCACAAGAGCAAAGGTAAGTAAGATTTTCTTTCTGGAATTCCCAACATGGCGGCACAGTGTGCACTTTAGCTGAGTAGTAGAGATCAAATCTAGCCAGAGCAAAGTAAATAGGAGCCAAAGCTGACTGCAAACAGAGCCAATGACAGCCAATGACAGTTTCCCACAAACATTGGGGCAGGTCACTTACCCTAGCACCAGAGCATTTCAGGAAGTTAGCAACAGGCACCCATCTTGGGTGGAACTCCCTAGCTGTACAGTCAGCCTAGCTCCTGAACCAGAACGACTGTGTCAGGGAGGGGAGAACACAGGCCCAACCACAGCTCTCCCTGCCTTTCTGAGGAGACCCATCAGCTCTCAGGTCCTCACAGGATAGCCCCTCCCAACTCTACTCTCCTATATATAGGTCCAATTGGGTCACAACCTGTTGAGGAGAGTGGCAGTCACTCTCTGAGATCCAGTCTATTATCAGGATCTCAGGATCAGCCAAACCCCAGGGCAGGGAGTTTTCCTGAACACCAAGGTCAGCTGACATCAAAAAAAAAAAAAAAAAAAAAAACAGAAAACAAAACAGACAACACCAGGGTCAACTAGATGACAAAAGGCCAGCACAAGAACATGGTAAACACACACACACACACACACACACACACACACAAAGCAATATGATGTTTCCAGAACCTAGCTATAATGCTGCAGACAACTTTGGACATCCTATCACTATTGAAACAAACAAACAAAAAAAATTGATCTTAAAACTATGGTTATATTGATAATAGAAGGGTTAAGGAGGAAATCAAATACAACAGAAAGCAACAACAAAATACTGAAAAAGAAGTGATGGAAATGAATAAAGCTCTGAAAAGAATGGAAGACCTGAAAAGGGAAGTAGAAGCAAAAAAGAAAATACAAGCCAAGACATCCATTGAACTGGAAAACCTTAAGAAAAGAAAAGGAACTACAGACACAAGCATCACCAACAGAACAAAAGAGATGGAAAAAAGAATCTCAGGCACAGAGGACAAAATTGAAAAAATTGATACATCTGTCAAAGAAAATGTCAAATCTAAAAATGTACTGACACAAACCCTTCACGAAATCAAGGACAATATAAAAAGATGAAATCTCATAATTATAGGAATAGAAGAAATAGAAGATTCTCATCTCCATGGTCCAGAAAATATCTTCAACAAAATCACTGAGGAGAATTTCCCAAATCTAAAAAAAAGAGATGCCTATAACTATACAGGAAGCTTACAGAACTCCAAGTAGATTAGACCAGAAAATAAAATCCTCCTGTCACATAATAATCAAAACACTAAATGTACAGAACAAAGAAAGAATATTAAAAGCTGCTAGAGAAAAGGGTCAAGTAACATATAATGGCAAACCTATCAGAATCACACCTGAATTTTCATCAGAAACACTAAAAGCAAGAAGGGCCTGGACAGACATCTTACAGACCCTAAAAAAACCACAAAGAATAGGCCAGACTACTGTTCCCAGCAAAATTGTCAATCAACATAGATGGATAAAACAAGATATTCCATGACAAAACTACATTCAAACAATATGCACAAATCCAGCTCTACAGAAGATGTTCGAAGGAAAAACCCAACCCAAAGAGGTTAATTACACACAGGAAAGCACAGAAAGCAAATAACACACCTGCAGCAAAAACAAACACTATTTCATACACTATTTCAACCAACATCACAATGGTAGTTGGCCCTGCACTTTGTGTATAATCAGACATATTTACCCTTCCCAGGTCTCTGATTGGTTGAAGATCACATAGTTATAGTCTCATAGTTAAATTTTGAGTTGTTTAGGAATTAAGAGGGTGTTCTGGATCTAAGAAGATGTTTTTAAAATGGTGATGTAAGTTAGGATGGAAGCTGAGTTGGATATAGAACTTCAGACTCGTGGAGATGGATAGATAGTAGAATGTTAAAGTCAGCTGCCAAATACTTATGGACTGGACATTGAGAAGGTATGCTAAGCCTTACAATTTTCATAATATGGCCTAATTATTTTTGTTGTTTTGTATTGTATTTGCTGTTATAAGGGAAAAAAAGAATGTTGAAATTGGGATTTATAAAACCAGAGAACAAATCCTTTTATCTACTGACTACAGTAATCCCAATTGTTACAGGAGCTTTACAATTGTGCTATTTCAATAAAGGATATATGAGGATATATCCAAGCCCAAAGACTATATTATAAACAGTCTCCAACTTTAACTCACATTATTTTTATAGGTTCATTAGATATCTGATATTATAACTGGAATTATTGAGATATAGTTACTTTATAACTTATCCTATCTAGCTAATGGAGGAAATGATCTTCCAAAATGAAGACAAATGTGTTAGAAGAGGTGGAGGGAGGTGAGGTGGATATAACAAAAATGTTTTTAAATATTCCTTTGGATTATTAGAACTATATAGAAGTGTGTGATGGAGACAAGGTCTGTTTCCTATCTCTTTTTATGACTGGCTAAGTCTTTTCATCATTTGTTATTTTCTTTCTTTCTTTTTCTATTTTAAAATTTATTGATTGATTTGTTCATTTTACATCCTGATCACATCCCCTCCCTGTGCTCCACCTGGTCCCATCCTCCTACCCTCTTCCCCTTTTCCCTTATCTTCTCCTTGAGTCATTCTCTGTTGGAACTCACTCAAAAATTTTAAGAATGTGGATTAGGTTCTCTTCTTTTGCTTCTATTTATCATATTTTTCCATCGAGATGCTTTCAAAGTGGGTTGTAACAGTTATTTTCTCCTCTGTCTATCTTCAGGATTATTACTGTGTAAACTTTGTCTGGATGTCCTATTTGTATCTTCAGCTCTACTACCTACCAGACATTAGACCTCATTAAACTCTGAATGGAATGCAATTGAGCTTTACCTTACTGTGTGGTTTATTTTTTTCTTTATACCGTGGAATATCTTTTAACTTTAATTAATCCATCTTTTATACAGTGTCAGACGACAGCATTAGAATTATCACACACAGAGAAATATCATACACACACGCGCGCACACACACACACACACACACACACACACAGAGAGACAGAGAGAGAGAGAGAGAGAGAGAGAGAGAGAGAGAGAGAGAGAGATTCTAGAATCAAAATTACCTGCATTTGGTTCTCTCCTTCCACCTTACAGAAGCAGGGTTTGATTCTTTATTCTGCTGTTGCACTGCTAGCTGCTGCTCTAGTCCCAGGAAATTGGTGTGAATTCACTGTAATCATCCTTTCTCCACTCCCCTGCCTGCTCCAGAAGTATGGAGATTACAAATGGGCACCACCACATTCCTCTTTTTACATGAGTAGCCAGAATGGAACCTGGGTCATTATGGTTGAACATTAGCCCTTTTGTCCACAGAATCATCTTCGTGGCCACTATGTGAAAATTATTTTTATTGCTTGAATATTTCCATATTTATATACAGAATGTCCATAATTTTTACTTCTGATCTCATTCCTTACTTTCTTCCTTTCCCACTGGCACCTTTCTTCTCAAGAGTACCTCTTTATATAAACATTCAAGTGCTGTTTTTGTGTCTGGACTACTGAGATTTTAAAAAGTTAGTTGTCTAAGCTTGGATAGGCCAGTGAAGTAGGTACACCTCTAATGAGCCTCTAGACGAAATGGGTCTCATGGGACACACCATCATCCCTGATGAAATATTGATGGGCTCAATTATGTATGCATTTTGAGGATATAAACATGAGGCTGCAGGAGATTCTTGAGTACAACAGCTACGCTATGCCCAGACACATTATTGTTTGTAAATATTCCCCCTCTCTCCTTCTCTTTCTGTACATGTGGGGTGCACACATGACAGAAGATGGTACTTGAGGCTAGAATTGTAAATCCTGAAGTTAGTGCCAGTTGTGTCCTTCCCAAAGTGGGTGCTTGGCACCAAAATATTGACCTCTATGACAGCAACAAGCACTCCTAAAATGCAAGCCATCTCTCCAACTCCTACAATGCATTTGTTGTTATTGTTACTGCTGTTGTTTTTGCTGCACATCATCCCATCTTTGGTTGTTTCCACCTCTTCTATGGTGTTTTATGAACCTTGGGAAGGATATTAGAGCTTCTGCAGTTGGGATGTGAACATGTCAGAATTCCTATTCATAAGAATAAAGCAACATGGAAAGACAGATTGAGAATGGCAGAAAGAGCACATATGTGCACCTGCTTTTGAGGTCAAACAATGTGAATTTCCTGTCAAACTCTCTAAAAATGACCACAAATGAGGATCTTGGGAATAGTAGGACTGCTCTAACTCATTATTTTTACTATATAGGCCACGTAGCTAGAAGTAGAATTTAGTGCATAGTTAAGGATGAGGAATTGTGAAAATGGAGAAGCTGGTACCAAATAAGATTAGATAAACTGACATTTAAAGAAAGAAATTTAAACTTTAGGGTTTTTTTCCCCTCTGAATGCTACCCAACAGAGCAGATGGACCAAACAGCGATGAAAGAATTTGCCTTTTTTACTTATGTGGGCTTCACCATTAAAAACTGCTTGACATTCATTAAAGATCTGGCTGTATGGTTAGACATTGGATGGCATAGGCTAGTTTAAGTAATCTGTGCACATTGAAAATTATACAAGTGATAATTCTTGCCATGCTGTTCTAAGGCTATTACAGGGGCCTAAACAAATCATGAGACAGGAAATAAAAATAAGTCTACTGTACTTTGGAGTATGAAGTAAAATTTTCAGGGAGAGTGTCCTCTTGTATGCGGTCATGGAGAGTTGATGAGAAATGAACACATTTTAAAATGTAAATTTAAGAAGTGGTAAGAATATGGTGCTCTATTTATTTTTGTACCCAAGCCCTTGAACTTCAGGGTGACCTTGAATTGCAGTTTTCTGCACCTATCATCTTGAACACTTGCTCCTCCTACGTCTGCATCCAAGTACAAGAATTGCAGGCATGCTCATCTGTGCTGAGACTTCCACTAGAACTATGTGCCCCTAACTTCCAGAAATGTCTTTCTATAACCCAACATTTTTCTTTTTTTTATCATATAACATTTTTATTGATTTTTCTGGAGGTTTCGCATCATGAACCATGATCATAATCCCTTCCCAGTCTTTCCAACGTCTGCCACCATTATTCGTCTCCACCAATAATGAGGTAAAAAATAGATAAATAAAAATAAGAAGAAAAAAATGAAGAGAAGAATTAAAAAGCACAAGTCCACTCTTTGTTATTCATATACTCATAGATGGAGATGCTGAGGAGTAGCTCTCCACAGTTGATGGCTTCTGGTGGAGATGTGGAAAGGAAGTTTGGAAGGAAGGCCAATGAGAGCTTGACCCAAGTGTAATCTTACACACTTCATAAATTGTGTAGTTTTCCTAGTCCCAGCCTCAGTACATGTGGTTGGCAGAGTCCAGGTACATCCTGAAAACTACAATTTATCCATCTCAACCACACTCTCTGATGTCTCTATAACTCCCCAGCGTGAAACAGCATGAAAAACTGCAACTGCCCCTCTCTCATTTTTTGGTTTTCACCTATCTACACAGATGTGCAGATACACAGACACAGGAAGAAAGGCTCTCAGTCATCTTTTTTTGGGGGGGTGGGGTAAGAATTGGAAAGAAATATTACATGTAATCTAGAGATAAAGAAAACAAATATTAAACAATATAAGACCTTATCTAATGTTACCCGGTCAACCAAAAATTCCATTATTTAAGAAGAAAGACTCTTTCACTTGAAACTATTCTTCACTTGGCATTGCCTTTTCACAGACCTTGCTTGCATCTGACAACAAAGATGCAAATGAGAATACAGTATCTTTTAGGTAAGTTGATTGCTTCTTGCCTCCTAAAATGATAATATTTACAGCAAACACCAGTAAACTGAAAAGCTTAAATAGTCCTCACTTAAAGATGGCCTTTCATATCAGCATACCTTTAAATTAAAAAAAAAAAGTGAGAGCCAGGAGACAGTATACATGTTCAACCTAAAGGAACTTCATTTTTTTTAATAAAGTAACATTTATTTTCAAAGCTGTACAGATATCTGCACAGGATAGTACAAACAGTGTTATCTGAAATGTAGTAAGAAAAAAAAAACACTGTTTTCCATGCTTAAAACAGCAAAAAAAATCAGAAAAGGACCCTTGAAGGAAAATGTGACAATTATGTGTGTGCTCAAGAGGAAAATTCAGTTGGAAGATAGGTAATGTTCCCATCTGACCTGAAAAATGTCAAGTGAAGAATCTAAACACTCAGTCCTCTCCCAAAGATTCAATTAACAGATCCACTCTAAATGTTTATCTAGTTGTACAAATAGACTATCTCATAATTTCTGTGTTAAATTTCTCTCATAATCTGTATAAGTGCGCAGGGATTTCTACAGCAAATTGTTGTAAACCTTGTAGTATAAAATAACATGGTGTAAAGCCACATATATTTAAAACAAAAATATACATGCATATGTAGTGTGTGTGTGTGTGCGCGCATGCACATGAGTGCATGTGTGCATGTGTTTACAGTCTGGAACAAGATTTTATTCACCCCTGTAGTCCCAGGTTTAGTTGAGGGTCGTATGCTGTTGGCAATCTTTGAAGGAAAACTCTATCCCTCCCAGCTTTTTGTAGCTGATGATATTTCTTTGCTTGTAGTCACATCTATTCCATCTCTGCATCCAAATTCATATGACCTCCTTCTCTGTTACTATAAAGTTTTTCTGTCTGCTGTCCAAAGCCAGCTAAAACTATCTGAAAGTACCTTTCACATAATTAAAAATCTTTCCATCTCGATATCATATTTTTCAGAGAACAGGTCTTGATGTCTTTGGGTAGACATCTGCAGAAGATCTCATTATGCTGATATAATTTGAAAAAGGAAAAAAAAAGGATCTTTATACAACCTATTGAAGTATGTGGTTTTATTTTATTTCATATTTTTATTAATTTTATTGTATATAATACCTGTACTTCCCTTCCCAACCTTGTTGCTTCCAACCCTCCAACCCTAGGTGAGAGAGGAAGAAGGTTATAGGGTATATTGACTTAGGTCTCTTGAACTACGTGCTGCTGATTAGGGTATTTTGGCTCTAAGGTACTGAGACTACCAATTTCAGTAGTCACAATATCCAGAAGTCTAGCAAACCAGCAACATCATGCTCAGGAAACCAGCAAACCAGGAAACACAACAGCAGGAGGAACCAGCAGCAATTCTGAGAAGCAGAAGCAGCAGCAGCAACAGCAGCATCTTCCTTCTTTGAAGCCTCCTACTTCTAGGGTCTCTGGCTTTTACACCTCTCCCTCAAGGCCCCAGAATTAATTTCTCCAGCTGGCTACGCCACACCCCTGCTAGTGCTCTTATAGTTTATAGACACTTACAGTTTATAGGTGTGGACTAACTGAAGCAGCCCCACACCTGGGATTAAATAAAAAACATTCTCATATCATTAAGAAACAAAACTCTTACCAGAGAGACCCTTACCAATAATTCTATTAAAGGCTAAACTGTCTTCCTTTGTAAATGAAAGTCTAAACAGAAACTTTCTTACACTCTCATTATAAAGAATTTGACAATAATCCATGTAAAACACTAAGATTAATGCCTTTCATAGGACATGGTCTCAGGAGACATTAACTTTTATGATACACTGTTACTATTTTACACCCATTTATATGTGTTTTATAACCTGCCTATGTTGAATGATCTTGTCTACCAAAGGCACTACATGCCTTCAGTAATTTTTAATTTCATTCCTAATGTTTTATTAATCAAAGAAATTTACTGAGGCTGTTCATAGCTGATTCAGCAAGAGATAACCAGTGTGTCCACATAGTGTTGATATTATGCCAGCAAGGAGAGGCATTTAACATATTATTAAGCCGAGTGTTCATATTGAGCCAATGTTTTAGCTATGAGAACACTTGATAAAATAGTGAAATTATTTTTTACCTGTACTAAGGGTTCCAAACATTCCATCATCTTCTTTGTAAATCCTTTTAAGTCATATTTTATTATTCATTGTTGAAGTCTAAATTCCATTCTATCAATATTTTAAGACCACAGAAGAACAAAGCTAGAACTCACTTAGAATTCTGACCTTAGGCAATTTGTTACTTTAAGGCAAATACAGTTCCATTATTGAAATAGAAATTCTGCATTAGCCACCTCTGGAGAATGTGTGGGAAGTAGAGGAACCATCACATAGAACTGTTGTAATATGCATCTTACAACTAATCTTTTAAATAAACTTACCATGCTGGGTGTGGTTGCTCACACCTGTAATCTCAGTATTCAGAGGGTTTAGGCAACTTGTTGAACATTTGGAGCCAGTGTGAACTATATAGTAACATCCTACCTCAAACAATAACGACAAAAATGACTGCAATGTAGTTTAAAAATAAGCCTGTCAATAAGACAATTCATTTTTTTCATTCCATTGATAATGGTAAGACTGAATTGAAGGCAGCAGCAGTCCAAATATTACAAAAAAAAGAGGGAGAAATAGTTTTCCTTTACATGTTGGATGCTGCCCACTCTATAAAAGTCCATCTACAATATCTTTTCTGAGTTCCGACTGAGGGATTCTGAAACATGTATTACAGTTTGCTAACAATCTCTATGTCTCTGTAGGCCTTGAAAAATTATCTACCACCTCTTAAGTATAGCCATTCAGTGAATAAAAAGCAACATTTTGAACACAGCATTTAGTCTTCAGAATATCACTTGTGCTACCTTCTGATGTGGTAGCCTAGCAGCATGCTGTTTGTTTATTTAAATTCTTCCTTTTCCATGTCCACTCTCTAATAACATTATGACACTTCTATCCTCAGCTAATAGTTCTTTTTTGAACCTGCTTTCTAATTCCCCAAAATTTAAAATTGTAACCACCTACTCAAGATAAAGGTGAGTGACTTACACTGACATCTTTTCTCAGAATGCTAAGCTCTGACAATCTCACTATGAATAGGATTCACTATTCTATGGTCATATTCACTAGTCTATGATCAAAGAGACTTTTTATGCAGCTTTGTTTGTGGGGCATTTCAGTGTGTTTTACTTCTCCTGTTTATTGTGTAATTTTATACATAACTGAATTATAAAACAGATTAAGGAATATGGAATAGGAAAGGAAGATGTTTGAATCAGATGGAAGGCACCATTATTGAGCCATGATATGACTTCAGTATCACATCAGTACACTAGTGATGATGACATTATAAAATGTTAAATGAATCAGAGGAGGAATAATAGAATCAGGAAGAAACCAAATATTCCATTACTCCTAGATATTTAAAAATGTTTCTATTTATAAATATTTATTTTTAAAAGAATACTTAATTAGCATTTAGGAATATTAATATACTATGTTTCTTTTTCATCTTCAGGCCCTGGTCTTGTGCTAGTATATGGCAGGTGCTCCATACCCCACAGTAAAATTAAATATCTGAAAAACATTTATATTTATCAACCTAGGTAAATTTTTCAGAACAAGTAGTCTTCCCTTTATATAAATTTAATTCCATAGAAATTTCATATGAATATAATATGAGGGGAGATATACATATAGAAGAGCAATAGAGAAAAAGATGATCCATGAGATATTTATACAAACAGCCTGCCAGGGAAGAGTGGCAGGCTGTGGAGCATCTCCTGCCAAGATAGAAGTAAAGATGAATGGCTTCCTTTGGAGACCAGAGATGGCCTTTCTAACGTTGTTTTACTGTAGGAGGAATGATGGAGGAAATCATAAAAGGAATACAGTATCTGTTACCTGCAGCAGTTCCTCTGACAATGTTGCCTCTGTTGGAGCATGTGTGTATGAAGATGTATGGAGTGGAGAGAAGCATGTAATTTGTGACTGGTGCTGCTTGCTGTTATTTTTGTTTTTTGTTTTTGTTTTTGTCTTCTGGGGGTCTTTATTCATTTACAAAGCAAGGAAAATATCTTCCACCTCAGAGAGCTATTCTCTTGACTAAGTAATTCAAACTTCATTAAAATTATTAACATAGAGCACAGGACTGAAATGCATGTGAAGATCACTATCTGTGTGTCACATATACTCATTCAGGCTTAAAACGAAGAATCTTGTTTCTGATAGCTAAGTGTATTCCATTATGTAAATGTACCACAATTTTTTTATCCATTCATCTGTTAAGGGACATCTGGGTTGTTTCCAGTTTCTAGCTATTACAAATAAGGCTGCTATGAACATAGAAGAAGCTATACCCTTGTGGTTTGGTGAGAAATATTTTGGGTGGATACCCAGAAGTGGTATGGGTGGGTCTTCAGGTAGGGCTATTCTAAGGTTTCTAAGATATCCCCAGACAGATTTCCACAGTGGTTGTACAAATTTGCACTCCTACCAGCTATCAGAAACAAGGAAATCATGCAATTAGCAGCCAAATGGATGGAACTAGAAAAGTTCATGCTGAGTGAGCTAACCCAGACTCAGAAAGATACACATGCACATGGCATCTACTCACTTATAACTGGATTTTAGCAATATACTACAGGATAACTATCCTACAACCAATACATGAAGAAGATCAAAAACATACACTTTGTTACCTATTAATGGGACAATTTGCCCTAGGAATGCCACCATGTTGGCCCCCAGTGCAAGAGGAAGCTCTTAGCCTGCATATGACTGTTGAACTGAGAGGGGTTGATATGTAGGAACACTCCACATTGGAGGAGTGGGAAGGATGGAAGAGGGAGGAGCCGGTGGGAGGGTGGAATGAGGAGGGGTGGAATGAGGGCACTGTGATGGAGATATAACTTGATGTAATAAACAAAAACAAAAAAAAAAAAAGAAAAAGAAAAAATCCCCGAAGAACCTTTTGGGGGTGGGTATACATGTTTGCATTTTTTGAGAATTGACACTTATTTGCTGAATAATCTTGTCTCCCTAGCTTGATTTTTACATACTATAGGAGGATAATTGATCTAAATTAGCCACTTCACAACTTTTCCTCATAGAATGCACTTTTGAAGTAATTGGTGTCTCTCTGTCTGTCTGTCTGCCTCTCTCTCTCTCTCTCTCTCTCTCTCTCTCTCTGTGTGTGTGTGTGTGTGTGTGTGTGTGTGCACATGCACATGCACATGCACACGTGAGTTAGAAAGGCAGGTAACACCACATTACTACATTTTCCTTGGGAATCTTTCGTTAATATATCCCTTCACAAGAATCTCAACCTCATTCTCTTCGGAAAGTACTTGCTATAGAGTAATCAGACTAATGAAGAGTGCTTAAATTACCAAAGGCCATTAAGTTAAAATACAAAGAGGGGTGAGGAGCAAGAGGGGGAGGAAGGGAGGTAGGAAGGGAGAGAGAGAAGAAGAAGGGAGGAAGAGAGAGAGAGAGAGAGACAGACAGAGATGTTTACGCCATTTGGATTTGGTTTTTCAAACATTTCTTATAAGATACTATTTGACAATATAGAATATTTACTGCAATGGATGACAGCTTCTTTAGGCCGAATATTTATATTATAGGACTATTTAGTAAAATGAAATAGTACATATAACTTGAGCTTCTCAGATGTCATGGCGTGTCATGTAAATAATAGTTATGGTTACTACTATGACTGCCCTGCCATTACAGCTGTTTCTCTGCAACCAATTCCAGTTCAGTGACTCAACTTGAAGCCTTCTTTGGCTGTACTTTTCAATTTTAACTATTTGCAACTGTTTTATTTTTTCCCTTCCTTACAGTCAAGTCAGAGTTAGAATTCTCCAAGTCAGCAGTTAAAATGGGAACATCAATGTAAACATAGTTGAAACAAACTGGTTGCCATGGTGATGCTTTTGCCAAAGTCATGAAAAGGTAAGCTAAGTGGCAAGAGAGACTGTAAAAGTTTCTTGAATTTTTTAACTACATTGAGTGTGATGGCTAGCAAGAGAATTCCAAACTGTACTTAGCAGACATGTCTTCTGTCTTTAAAAAAAAAAAAAAAAAAAAAATCTTTCAGATATCTTACAATTCACTGCCAAATGGATGGAACTAGAAAACCTCATTCTGAATGAGCTAACCCAGATACAGAAAGATGCACATGGCATCTATTTATTTATAATTGTATTTTAGCCATATAGTACAAAATATCCTACAACCAACATACCAAAAGAATCAGGAACACAGATTTTGTTACCTATTAATGGGACAATTTGCCCTAAGTGTGCTGCCATGTAGGCCCCAGTGCAAGAGGAAGCTCTAAGCTCACAAATGACTGTTTGTAACCAGACTTTTTAAAATTATTAAATATTTATATATTGATAACTATATAAATATTTATTCATTGATGACTATATTCACTTATAAAAAAACAAATACTTTCTTAACTACTAACCCTATAAATTCCTATCCCTATGAAATGCTTCAACCCTTAGTACCTACCCACTAAACTTATTGATAACTACTACAAGTATTTTCATAAACTTTCAGAAGGATACAGTCTCTGGGGCCTGTCCTCAGTTGTCAGGAACACAATCTCTGTGGTAGACCCTTAACACACTTAGCAGTCTTTTTTCTGGAATATCTCAGATGCAGATTCCTCAGGGTAAATTGGCTATGGCAGTCTCACCTTAAATAAGGTTTGAGGCTTTCTTCTCTCTGGGAGACCCCAGCCGCCTTCTGTAGGCCAACTTATTTCCTTCTTTTGCATCAGCAACTCTGCCACTCTGCCTCAGTCCTTAAAGCAGGGCACAGTTTCCTTTAGGCCACTGTTTGGACAGGTCAAACCTCTCTAGGCAAAAGCTGAGCCACAGGGTTTAGTCCTTGGCCTTTTGCTGTCTTGCTGAGGCTTTCTCTGCTCACCAGCTTCTTTCTGCCTCAGAGAGATCTGGCCATCAGTCCACCAGCACTTTCTCCATCAGAGGATACAAACTACTCCTTGTCCTTTCTAGTGTGAGGATTTGCTAGCATCGGAACTCTCTAGCATGGGGGGGGGGGCTTGTCTCCATTCACTTATTCTTAAATAGGATCTCTCCTTGTTCCACCTTTTTCAGATTAATTTGGGCTCCACCCACTTAGCCGCTGAAAACAATGCCAGGCCAAATACTTTGTTTCTTAGTCCATTAAGTCTTTCCTATTTTTCCTGGCTTCAACCTTGTTTTTTAGTACACACGCTGACAAGCTAATTGGTCACAGCCAAGTTGATCTTCATGCCCCGAATTAAGAGACTGTATCAGAAATGCCTAGATATTTACTAAATCTAATTTATATTAATCTAACTCCTTACAACTGTTGAGCTGAGAGGGGCTAATATATAGGGACACTCCACAATGGAGTTGTGCGATGGGTGTGAGAGGGAGGAAAGGGTGGCAGGGTGGAACTGGGAAGGGTGGAAAGAGGGTACTATGATGGAGATGTAACTTGAAGTAATAAATAAACATTAAAAATCTTTCTTTACAATGAGCTCATTTTTCCCTGCTGCTGTTATTCTTATCTATTATTATTACAGCAATCACTATCTAACCCTGACAAATGCTTCTTCAGAAAGAAGGTAGGATTAATTTGTTGTTTAAAGATATCTCCATGGGTTTAAATCATAGTTATTCAAGATTTTTCAAATGTTCATTCACCTAAGGCTTAGAGTCATTTTATACAACATGTAAAGGAGTACATATATTTACCTAGGTATTGCATGAGGTAGTTCATGGAACTATCAAATAGTCTGCCAGGTAGTAGACATTATATAATATTTGTTATTATATAATAACAAAATATGTTAATTGTTTTCATTAAATTACCATCAGGATTATTGTCATCATGGACCTTATCATTGTACTCATTATTTTAGAACTAGCAGAATTTGGATGATCTTAAGAGATTGTGAAGATTTTTTTTTTTATCTTGAAAAGTTTACATATCAGATAATGGTCTTGGTAATAGTAGAAGTAGTAGACTCTGACCTGAGAGGATCGTGATGCAAATGTTGTTTGAATCACTGATTCAGGAAGTTAAAGTATATGCTGACTTAACATTGAGTCCAAGCAAAGTACCATATTTAGCATGGCACATAGCACACAGTAGGCATTCAATATTTCTGTATCAAGTTAATTAATGTAAAGGATGGTAACTGAGTTAGTACCATCAGTCACAGCTGGGACAGAATTAGGATTGCAGACAATTGTACAGCAGATTGACAGTATCTAACCCAGCAAAGGACTGGCTTCCAGAAGAACTTTCTTGAGCATTTCCAGCCAGTACAAAGTCAAGAATTTCACTAATCACTTCTACCAAGACAAATGACTGTTTTGAATATGTCAAGTTTGAGCAAGTTTACGTGGTATCTTCTATGTGCAACATAGAGAACGGTATCACCAGGAATTTAAAATGAATCATGTTTCTAGTTGTCTTTATTATTCAAATCTGAGGTTTTATCTGTGTTTCAAGGCTCTCTACACATTGCATGAGTCTCCTTTCTACTTTATTCGAGAATATATGAGTTACCTGTATCTGTTTTGTTTTCTTAACTCATGACACTGAATATTTTATTTAGGGACAAATTAACGCCTCCTTAACATCTGTCTCCTCAACCACTGAGAGAAAAATACTCTACTTTATATCAGATTTCATACATGTTCACCTGATACAAAACTCTGTTTAGTTACTGAAAAGTTGCAGCTATTAATTTAAAAGTTTTGAAAGGGAAAATTCATTCTATAGTGCATGGATAAAACCACAATTAATGTTGAAAGGATGTAACACATGTCCAAGTGTGGGCACATAGATTTTTTTTACTGTCCCTGTATGTAATATTGAGATAGACAGAGTTATTAAAAATTTGATAATCATGAACTTCTTAATAATTAAACACAAATGAGATGCAGATATTGTAACTATTAATTTGAAGATATCATTGTAACATTATCTGACTTAGTGAATCATTCAAGAAACTTGATCTACTTTAGAAGTCATCAGAATATTTCCCCTATTTCTTTGTGTTGCTTAATTCTTACATGACTCCTATACATTATACCATTAGGGAGTTTCAAAGGGCAAGCCCTCCACAAGTACTCTGCCCTAGATGCTGAATACTGAAGTGAAACACAAGTTATATGTGTCAATCCATAGTTCTCTCCTTCTAAGCCTTCCTTATATTTATAGACCACAAAGCAGAATAGTCACAGAGCCCAAATTCTTACAGAACACATGCTTTATGATTAATTGGGCCCATTATTTGCTAGACAGAACCTTGCATTAATATCTGAAATAGATCTCCAATTTATACATGGAGACAATTTAGACCATAATTTCTCTGCTATTTGTCCAACTGAAAGGACTATAAGACACTAGGGTCTCATATTTAAAAAAAAAAAATGAATAACTTGCCGGGCGTGGTGGTGCACGCCTTTAATCCCAGCACTTGGGAGGCAGAGGCAGGTGGATCTCTGTGAGTTCGAGGCCAGCCTGGTCTACAGAGTGAGTCCAGGACAGCTAAAGGATATACAGAGAAACCCTGTCTCGAAAAACCAAAAAAAAAAAAAAAATGAATAACTTACCATAGTAGCAAGATGGATTTTTCATGTCTATTCTACAAATTAGAAATATTATTAGGGAGACTGAGTTGTCTAATATCAACATATGACTGTATTATTATTGGCTGGATATTATGTAAAATATGCACAATCTAGATATAAGAGGTTTCATCCTGTGCCATAACACTCTAAAAAAAGACTTCAGTAGATAACATAGACCACCCACTTCACCATTCTGTAAAACTGTGAAATCAGATTAGAACCTTTTATTATTTATTAAAAAGGTTTTTATATGTTCTAGTATCCTAAAGAAGAAAGTGCATATTATGAATGTTGAAGTTTTATCTCCCTTCAAATTTACACATTGAAATCAACTTCTTAAGGCAGGACCATCTGGACTTTAGTAAACCATTAGCTTTATAAGATAAATACATGCAAAACCTCATTAAAATCCCAGGTGAGTATCCTTTCCCTTTCCCCCCTATGAGCATATAGCTGAAAAGGAAAATACAAAGCTGAAAAGATGGATCTCTATGAAACATTAAACTACCTTTCATTTGTCACAAATTTACCATTACCAGGAATGTGGGACAGAAGTATGCAGAATATGTTAAATGCAGGCTTCCAAGTCTTTGATATTCCACCCTAATGCACCATCACAATAGGCCAAAAGGGGCCCTGTACAGTGAAGTACATGGCTTCAAGAGTAAGGGGAGGAGGTTCCCATTCACTTCTGACACAGCTTCTGTAAAATATGACCAGATATGTCTGGTGCTTTTCCTAGGATCCAGCTTATAATTCATTTTCAAAAAACTGTATTTATCATTATTCAGTATAATGTTGCTTTGATAAAACTGCCAGTAAATATGAATACATAAATTGCTAATACAGAAGCACTGTGTGGTCTCAACACAAACTCTGTTGATTTGATGGACAGTTCTTCGCTGAATGTTTAGTCTGGAGGAATTTCCTGCTTTTTGAATAGGAGATTAATCCTTGTCAAGGACTAAGAAGCTGATTCAATGAAGTCATTATTCTAACTAAGGAAGTAATTTCCTATGCCCTGGTTTCCTGTTGAACTAGACTATATGTATAATAATCGAGCAATATTTAACTTCTTTGAGCATTTGAATACCTTTGGATGAAAACATATTTTCTTAGTGAATACATAAGACAGACAGATGCTTTTTTTTTCATATTCTGACGCCCTCCAACTAAATCACAGAAGGAAACAATGTCTGCTTGTCATTTTATATTGAGCACAGTATTTCTATGTATTTCACCTCAAATTCCAAATATTTAAAAATATTCTATTTAAATCACTATTCATACATTTTTAATGAGTGATATTGATTAGATTCGGTAGATATTTACAGAGTATCTAAAGCATATGATCATTTTGACTTCAAAGCATTTCTCCATACACTCAACCTTAAGTATAACATGAACATACAAGAATATGCGTGGCAAAGTACATGTACAAGTACTCGTACTAATACATGTACTGATTTTAGCTACAAAGCATTACTCTGTGCTTGAAATTCAATTGAATTACAAAATAAACTTATGCAGAGTCCCATTTCTATTCTTCAATACTTTATCTCTTAAAATCAAGTGATTTTACGATTAATAGTTGTTTAAATTTTTCTAGACAAAGCAGACATCAGGCTATGTGATGATTCAAGCTGAAATACCTAATTTCTGTGGGTATTGAATTTACCAAAGCTGTTCTTCCTGAACATCAAATAAGAGTACAAGCATTTATATTAAGAAAAATATTGGCAAACAGTAGAAATGGCATCATACTTATAAAACGGTTTCTGATCATACAGAAATAATTCCCTAAATGGTGCCAAAAAATAAATGGATTGATTATTTTTATCCTCATTTAAAGCCCAATAAATCCAGGATCAGATAATAAGAATATTAACTAAGCTACTATAGAGGAAGTTGAATAAAATGCATATATGTGTGTCTATGTGTGTATATGCTTACATACATATATATGTACAAGACTATATTGAGCATTGTATATATGAAAATATGTGGGGTACATGTGTTTGTGGACACATATAGAAAGCAAATAAACACACCAAGTAGTATTCATTTGAACTATCTATCTTTTATCTTGAAACAGAGTCTCTGATTAAACACAAATTCATCAAACAGCCAGTGAGCCCCACAGTATTACCTGCCTCAAGCTCCATATTGATGCTTTCTATGGTGCCTTGTTCTTTTCCCCACTTCTCTTCCTCCTCACTCTCCCTCTCATTCTCCTTTTCCCCTCTCCCTCTCATTCTCCTTCTTTGCTAAAACTAGCACTTGACCAACTGAGCAGTCTCCCCAGAACCAAGTACAGGATACACTTATAACTACTTGCTTCCCCACTGAAAATTGCAAAAGGGTAGTAAAGATAGTCATCCTTTTCGAAATTATATATCATGCTTTACAACATGTTTATTCAGGCATCCAAGTACTTGTTAATTAATCTCTAAAATCAAACATGACTGCATCGATTATAGTAAGTGATATAGCAGTTGCGTATAGCTGTCTTTGAAAATTCCATTCTGAAAACCATGGGCAATTCTTTAATACATGAATTATTGTGCCATTCACATTGGTACAATAATTAGTCACTTTGAGAATAGAAGACATATACACATATATACATACATGCATATATACACACACACATACATACACACATACCTACATTTCAGTCATAATAAGAGACTAATATGTCATGGCCTTTGTGTGCAGTTCCTTATATTAGCATCACTAGAAAGTATGTTTTGTGAATAGTGAGGGTTCCTCAATAGAATTCCATGAAGAAATATTTGGTGGCAGTTTCTATTCAGTCATTGCCTATAATGAAGGTGAAGATTTTGGACCGTGGAGTTACATCATTTTTCCTTTCATTCCAAACACTGGAAAAGTAACTTTATAGTACTATATTAGTTTCTTTATATCTTAGATCACTTCCTCATACACTGCTGATAACCACAGCACCTCTCATGTTAGGGATAAATAGAAAGTATTTGGATAAAGTCTCCAAATTTAAATCAACAAATATCAACTTTCCAACTTTCCTTTTTTTATTAATATTAACTGGGGAAGACTCAATTTTCCAATTAATTAGTTTATTATTATGTGTTTTTATTATCATGCATATTATTATTATTATTTTGGGGTAAGGCCTACCTTTTAACTAAGGCTTAGATCTTCTTGCCTTTTCATATCAAGTGCTAGGATCACTAATGTGCATTACAATCAAGTTAAAGATAATATTTACTTCACAGGTTCCCCAGTGCTGTGTAATCTTATAAATGGATCTTTGACTCACTGTTTTGAAGAACATATCAAGTATGTTTTTTGGGAAATACTTAAGCGAAATAAAAAGTACTTAAGCTTTTAGATTATTGACAGGGCATAAAGTGTTTCACCCACAAGGAAGTAGAAAACATACAAAAGACTACGGGTACTGTTACTTATATATTTTTAAATATTTTTAATATTTTGAGTTTATGATCTAATTACATCATTCCTCCCTTGCCCTCCCTCCTTTCAGACACTCCCAAGTACTACCCTTGCCCTGTTTTAAATCCATGGCCTCTTTTCTTTACATATATATATATATATATATATATATATATAGTGTGTGTGTGTACATATGCATGTATATACATATATGCACACATATACATATATATACATACATGTATATACATACCTATGTACATTCACACTAAATGCATATCTAAATATACATATTTATATATATTATGTATCCATGTATGTTTGTATGCACACACACTAAATGCATAAATACATAAATATAAGCAATTCAGTCTGATTACTGTTACTTCTTTGTATGCAATTTTGGGGTTGACCATATTGTCCTGCATAACCAATTGGTGTGTTTTTCCTTAAGGATCTGTATGCTGCTTTCAGTATTCCTCAGTTGCCAGTAGTTCTTTGTGTGGCCTAAGGCCTGGGACTTTTGATATGAGAAATATTTTGTTTCTTGGACCAAAGGCAAATGAGAAGGGCATGTTGAACATAAAATGAGTAATATGTATAATGTGTATGTTATATTCTATTGGCATTAACAAAATGAGGTACAGTTGCACTAAGTTATGAGAATGGTTGCTTCTTACTGGATGTGTAATGTGGCCACATTCTGATAATTCTATTTTAAAAACAAGCATGGAATTCAGAATATAAAAAAGATAAAATAGGCCTTATGCTGTTTTGTCATTCTTTGAATTGGCTGTAATTTCTCACACTAAAGACATAGGTTCTATTTTCTCATTATTCCTGATAAAATGAGTACAAGCAGAAACACACACACACACACACACACACACACACACACACACATTATTTGATAGTAATTTGACACAGGTACAGAGTTATGGAAATTGACTCCAATACAATTACTTGCACTGGAATTGGAGAGACCCTTGGCCTATTCTGATTTTTAATCTCCTTTGGTTTCTCCTTCCTTCTTAACATTTTCAGTTCTTGTAAATTTGCATCAAGATTCCCATCTTGAATTCTCTAAACAATTGATATTGCTAAGCTGGGTGATACGCTGCCTTTAAAATTCAAACCACATCCACAAGTGATTGAATTTATATGAGCAGAGCTGAAATGAAGTTATATAGCTTTCTAAATAGTGAAGTTCATCAAGGGTGTAATGGCATTGTCTCTTGACCCACCCAACTCATTCAAGCTACTGTTTTATTCTTATGTGGTCCAATGAAATATTTTACTTCCATAGCCTAAAATACAATATTTTCAAAACATTATTCATTAAGTAACAGAATATTTTACCCTACAATAAAAGCCTTCCTTACTGTGTCCCAGAATAAACAAACAGAATGGCCCCAGAGGTCTGTAAATATTTGAACGTGGTAGATAACATAGCTTGTTGTTCTTTTGTTTCTGCCTATTGTAGAGCTCCAAATTATATAAAATCAACTACAAAAGGAGTGTCAATCTTGCTGATTTCTGACCATATTATTCTTGTGACATATTAAGTATTCATTTTTCTATCTTTTGTCAAATATGATGCCCTCTTAAGGAATTCCTTTGTCTGTTTAATCTCCATCTAACCACCTGATCTGTTAACTTATTCCTCATCCTTTCTAGGCAGAAACGGGAAAGGGAAAACCATGTTATTGTTGTGTTATGAAATCTGTGCCCAAACACTGAAAAATAAACACAGTATGCTTTAAACACATAGTATCAAAATATCTCATTTACAATATTAGTTTAGTTTCATCTACTTATTGCATTCAAAGACATTTGTACATAAATGATTAATCAAAAGTAAAACAAAATGATATTGGCAATATGCTAAATCATTGCTTTGTTACACAATGGCATACTACTCTACTATTAAAAACAAGAACACCATAAAATTTGCAGGCAAATGTATGGAACTAGAAAATGTCATCTTGAATGAGGTAAACCAGACCTAAAATCGCATACATGGTATGTACTCACATACAAGTGGATATTAGCCATAAAATGCAGGATAACCACGTCACAATCCACAAACCCAAACAAACTAAGTAACTAGGAAGACCCAAGGAAGTATGCTTCAATCTCATTCAGAAGGGAAAATAAAATAGACATCAAAGGTAGATGAAGGGATGGAACTGGGGTGGGGGGTGATGGGGAGGAAAATTGGGGAGAGGAGATCAGCTGTATGGAGAGGGTAGAGAGCCAGGAAGGAGAGCAGAAATCAGTGGTGGTGGGGGGAAATCTCTAGGATGTGCCAGAGAAATGGGTCAGGGGGCAATTCAGGGAGTTCATGCGGGTAACCCTAGGAAAGACTCCTAGCAGTGGATGATACAGATCCTGAAGTGGCTACCTTGTGTAGCCAGGTAGGACTCCAGGTTGAAGGATAAGGATACCAACCCAACCACAAAACCTTTGACCCAAAATTTGTACTGCCTACAAGAAGTGAATGGACAATTATGGAGCAGAGACTGATGGAATGGCCAACCAATGAGTCACCAACTTGAGACCCATCCCATGGGTAAGAACCAACCCTTGACACTCTTAGTGATAATTTGCTATGCTCGCAAACAGGAGCCTAGCATAAAAATCCTCTGAGAGGCTCCACCTAGCAACTGATCAAAACAGATGCTGAGACCCACAAACATTAGATGGAGCTTAGGGAATCAACCTTGTGGAAGAATTCAGAAAAAGATTGAGGGATTGAGAGACCTAGAAAGGACAAGAGCTCCACAAGAAGACCAACAAAGCCAACTAATCTAGGCCCTTGGGGGCTCACAGAGACTGAACCATCAGTACTCTGAACATATGTAGCAGATGTACAGCTTGGTTTTTATGTGGGTTCCCCAATAATTGGAGTGGGGTAGGGGGGTCCCCATGATTCTATTGGCTGTTTTTGGATTCTTTTCCCCTAACTGGACTGCCTTGTGTGTCCTCAGTAGGTGAGGATGTGTCTAGTCAGCAGAGACTTGATGTGCCAGGCCAAGTTGGTACCAGAGAGGGACTTCTTCTCCCAGAAGGAGAGGTATGGGAGAAAAAGGGGAGGAGGATGGGAAGAGGGACTATGTGAGAGGAGAGCAGAGAGGAAAGGAGGGGGCTGTGATCAGTATGTGAAGCGTAATTTTAAAATAAAAAGAGTAAACACTTTTAAAATTAAAAGAAATATCTCATTTGCAATACTAATTTAGTTGGATCTACTTATTGCCTTTAAGGATGTATGCAAGTAAATTATTAATCAAAAGAGAAACAAAATGGCAATGGCAATATGGTAAGTCTTTGCTTTTTTAAATGTACAAACATTTACAACAAAACTAACCTCTTTTTTGATATAAAATTTTACTGATTTCCAATCCATTAACAATGTAAAGTGAGATGTCCATCTCTTAGACCTCTCTTCTTGTTCAACTTCTGTTATTGTTAAAAATGAATGATGAAGGAAAAATAAAGATATGATGAACTTCAATCAAAAATGAACAAGCTGGGTATGGTGGTGCATGCCATTAATCCCAGCAATTGGAAGGCAGAGGCAGGTGGATATCTGTGAGTTCAGGGACCACCTGATCTACAAAATGAGTCCAGGGCTACACAGAGAAACCCTGTCTAGAAAGACAAACAAACAACCACACAAAGAACTAAAAAAACTGGATAGATTTAATATAAATTGAGAACAACTGCTTTATGAAGTCAAATAATGGTCAATGTAGAGAGTAGGGAATATGAGCTTAACTAGAGACAGTTCAAATTTCATATCCCTACAAATATATATAGACTTTAATACATTTTTGAAATAATCTTAAGTATATGAAAATTGGAAATGCCACATCAAAATCTGTCCATAGGTTTCTAAGTGCCGAATCTCTAACAGTAAGCTAATGAGTACTACTAAACGGTAGCCCTCCTATGACATAGGGTGTCTTGTCAAGTTTGATCATTTATGTGACAGTGATGTACTGGTGGTTAGCTAACATAGTATGCCTAGGTACGCATCCAGGCACAACTCTAAGTCAGGCTTCTGCCCACCAGTACAATCTGTCTAATATATGAACCTATATGTGATACTGTTCCACTAATGCGTACACCAATGTTTCATGATCTGGAGTCTATTTCTTCATAATATGCATGGGATGCCTTCCATCCCATGACCATGTGTATTGACCGAAATATCTCCTCATTGTCAGGCGTGTGTTACTATTTCAAGGAGTCTTTCTTTTGAGTTTATCAATACCTTTATATGTATATTGGTTCATTGTTACTAGTTAATATGTTTAGCTCAGTTTACAGGCTAATTCCTTCTCTCTTGTTACCAGTAAAAATGGCAGCAACAGCAAAAAAAAAAACCTCCAATTATAAGTGTACAATATCAAATATTACAGCATTAAGCTGTGTATTATTTTATGTTTTATTATATATGTTTTAAGACATGGTCTGATTATGTGGTCCCAGACTAGACATAAATTTATTGTCTAATTCCCTCTGGACCCTGAGTGTTTGGATTACAATTGTGTCTCAGAACACTCTTCTGAGACAAGGATCTTAAACTACTATGGCTACCTAGACAACTAACTACCAAGGGCTATGGTTCATGGTTCTTGGAGGAGAACCTACAACTGCCACTTTTCTGAACCAACATGATCTCTAACTACATTACAAACAATTGTACTTCTAGTCTCATCAAGGAAAATGCTCTTTGCAACAGATAGAAACCACTACAGAAAACCACAACCATTCAAAATAAAGAATTGTGGAGCCTAGTCTCAACTTATACATAATTCATGTTCCTAAGGCTTAGGGATCATGGCAGAAAGTGAGGCTGGAAGATTATAGGGGCTCAAGGAACAAAAGTTATGTGATTATGTCTCCTAGGAATCTAAGAAACTATATCAATATAGTCACATCAACATGCATTCTCAAACATTAACTGAGCAAGGATAACAACAATTGATATGCCAAAGTGGACAGGAGAAAGCATTGGAGGCTACAATTGTACACAAAGAATTATAGGCAAGTAAGTAATGTGGAGAGTCAGAGAAATTGTCTTCCCCTAGGATGACCACACAGGTTAGTTATTCAATTCCATATGGTGAAGCCTGAAATTATTTACATGAGAAAATGTTCACACAGAATTAGAAGTTTGTATTCATCTAATTAGAATATGCATACATACATACATCTCATGTATGTATATAACAACTAAAAATGAGTTCATGAATTTTAAAGAGAGAAATAAAGGATATATGGGAGGATGTAGAGTGAAGAAAGAGAAAGGGAAAATAATATATTATATCTCAAAAACTAAAATAAATAAAAAAACTTCTCCAGTACATATTCATCACCTTATTATACAGCAAGTCATTTGATTTCATCCCCTTTGACTTGCTGTAATCTCATAATATTAATTTTGTCTTAAACAGTTTTAAATAACATACAAAATTCTCTTTGTAATGGATAGTTATATATACATTCATAAAACATACAAGAAATGCATACTTAACTAAAGCAAATAACACATTATACAAACTTTGATTTCTAACTGAAGATGAGTCTAGATTGACTAATGTTTGCCATGTGAAGTTAAAATGTATCTGCAGTGATATCTGCATGCACAGCCACTGCTTGAAAAGAGAAATTCCATCAGGAAACTAGTAACAACATTAAATTGGAAGGAAGTGCAAGACCTAATATCTTATTTAAAATGAATGACTTCAGAATAACTGTACATTGCATTGATATTTAATATTTCACAGATGCATATATTCTATTTGTATGTGCTATTACTAAAATAGAAGCATTTGATGAAATTCTTCCCTCAAGATCTGAGTGTTTTAAATTTTTATGTTACAAGGAATTTCTCAGAACAAATCAATGGAAGTAACATAAAAGGAGATATGATACAAAGGTGTTTATCTAATCATTTACTGGCAACAAAGCTGTCTCTCTCCATTAGATTTATTTCATAATTATTGGTCATTTTGTCTTACAACACTCTTTTCTTGTATTCCCATGAACTGGGTAGAAAAAACAATAGGAATTTGAACCTACATATCGCCTGGATGTTTTATATGTCTTGTCACTGAATATGCAGCAAAAATTAACTTCAACAAGGTAATGAATTTATATATGTTTAATGAGATATTAGTTGTCTACAGTATAACATACTGATGCAATAAATACTATTATTGAAGCTTCATCTACCATTTTTTATTTTAAACTTAGAATATTTGTATGGACGGATCATCTGCATATCATCTACGAAGTTATCTAGATGTTGAATATGAAAGATAGATGTATAATCACTTTGTTTTGTTAGATTTCAGTTTATTTTGAAATGAACACATTATAATTAAATGTGTGATAACATAATACCCATTGTAGAAATAACAAATGTTAATACTTAGATATCACTCTACGGAATAATGTATTTAAGTATTACATAACAACATCTATTGTATTCTAAATCTTTTAATCCTCCAAAATCCTTAGACATTACCAAAGTTATTTTTTAATAATGCCTTATGGAGTCAGATATTCATACATATATTTGTTAGCAAAGTTTCAGTTTCAGTTGGTGCTTAACTTGGGGTTTCATAGGTAGAAATACATAATTAAATTATGACCAATATTTATATTATGGTTAATTGGTCGGTGGTGGCAATCCTTAACCCACCATTATAAATGAGCAAACAAATACCTGATGGATTTTTATCAAGCCTTAGCCTAGATTGTGCATTCTTAGCACATCTAAGCTAGCCTTTAATTCTATTCCCCAAATATGACCCCATATATACCTAGGTCCCCTTGGGCTGTTATTTTCCATGCTATGTCAATGTTCCAATACACGTGGCATGATGTTCTTACATCTCTATCCCATTATGTGTGTTCTCCTAACTCTCCTTCCTCAGCTTCTTCTTCCCATGATCCTCCCTGCTCCTCAAGCCCACACATATTTGCCCCACCTAACTCTCTGAGCAATCACAGGCATCAGCATTTTACTAAAGCTAATCAGAGATAATGGTTAGCAAGCAAAATAACAGACAGCAAGCAGGCCTCTGGGAACAATTAATTAACATTTAGAATACATAACACATCACTGCATCAATGACATCTGATTGAAGCGCAAAGTAATGAATTGGAGAAAGATTTGACAGAATGAGTCTGAGATCAGATAGGCCCAACTCTCATGAAAACAGGATAGGAAAGAGATGCTACCTAAGAGCAGCCCAGGAAGAGAGAGAGAGGAGGTTTTATCAAATGTTGATTACCAGGATAGTTTTACAGAGACAAGTTGCAGAGAGACCAAGCTAGACATGGGTGAGACAGAACAAGCCAAAGAATGAGGAGCCAGAAGATTAAAACATACTGCAAGAATTAGTTTGAGACCAGACAGAGCAATTCAGTTAGTATCCAAGAAAATCCAGTTTGAATGTCAGGTTACAGAGGAGTTTAGGCCAGAAAAGCTGACTGGAACCAGCCAGTGAGAGTTCAGAAAAAGCTAGAAAGGCTTGAGAATGGCTCTCATCTCATCCCTTCTTCTGAGAAAATAAAATAAAAAAATTACAGCTTAGAGTTCCCCTTTGTACATATTTTGCAATGACCACTTGAGATGCTTCCCCTCTCTCAATAGCCATTGATTAGTAATAGCTTTCCAACTAAAGGTAGAGACTTGGAAAATTTCACCCAGTGTTGTCATTGTGCAGTCCTGTTTAGACACCAGGGGAGTAATTTAAATATAAATTAGATTTAGTGACTATCTAGGGACTTTTGATACAGTCTCTTAAAGGGGGCATGGACATCAGCCTGGTACTTGTGGGCACTTGTCATGGCATCATATGGATTAAAAACAAGATTTAAGGCTTGGCATAGCTTTCAGGTGGTAAGACCCTTGAGAAGTGGGCGGAGCCCAAGAGTTCCCATGCTAGAGATGAGGAGATGCCAGAAAGTTTATATCATCCGGTGGAGCTAATTCAGAAAAACTGAAAACCGAATCTCAAACAGAGCTGAAAAAATACAGTCAGCTCTCTCTGAGGCAGAAAGAAGCTGGTGAGCAGAGAAGGCTCAGCAAGGCAACAAAAAGCCAAGGACTAAAACATGTGGCACAGCTTTTGTCTTGAGGTGTTCAATCAGTCCGAAGGATGGCCTGAATAGAACTGGGGCCAGCCCCAAGAACTGTTACAGAACAACTGAGTGGCTAACAAAATGACCACGTTTGTCTATAGAGAGTTGAGGCTACAGAGAAGAAAGCCACAAGCCTCATTTAAAGAGAAGCTGCCATAGCGAATTTACCCAAAAGGACCTATGTCTGAAACATTCCTGAAGAAAGACTATTGACTAAGTGCCATAAAGGATCTATCTTGAGGTGTTCCTGACGACTGAGGACCTGCTGCAGATACTGTATCCTTCTAATTGGTTAGGGTTAATTGTAAGATAATAGGTATTTGTAGTTATTAAAAGAGTAATAGGTGTTTAGAGTTATTCTTAGGACTAGTTGTTAGATAATAAGTATTTATATTTGTTATAAGTGCTTATAATTATTAATAAATATATTTGATATTAAAACTTTTGTTTTCACTCTGGCTCTTAAATGTTTTTATGTTCCATTTTGTGTGATTTTCCCCTGAGCTAAGACAGTTGTTCAATCATGTTTATTGCCACTTTGTTGCCAATACTTAGAAAAGAGAAACAACCTAAAAATCATCAACTGATGACTGGATAATGAAAAAGAAGTACATATACACAATGGTTTTCTACTCAACTGTAAAGAAAAATGAGATAATGAAATTGTAGGTAAATGGATGGAAGTCAAAAATATCATACTGAGTGATTTAAGCCAGACCTAGAGAGAAAAATTCCTTCATGTTCTCACTTATTTATCTACTGGTCCCTGAATTTTCAGATTGGAATATATAACCTGGAGTTTCATATTCAACAGAAGCTAGAAAAATAGAATGAGAACATGAAAGGTGAGATGGGAAATGATGCGGGGGTGGGGGGATGGAGGACATGGTGATATAAAGGGAGATGGGAAAATATAGGAAGAAAGACTTTACCTGGGGATAGGAGAGGGAGAAAAATACAGAAGGATAGGGAGGAAGAAGTAAAGGGTAATGGAATCATTTTCAAGTAAATAACTATCGTTTCAAGAATTACTTCAATGTATTAGACAAAGATTAACTGAAGTTTTTAATTTTCTATGTTTAATTTGCCTTATAAAGATATTATGTATCTCACACTACATCTTTCATGAATATACATTATTTTATAGCAATGTCTATGTTACATTTTAATTTAATTTTTCATTTCAGGTGTTTTATTACTGTACAGAAGTGCAGCATATAATTTCCTATTATTAGATTCGTATTTACTTATAATGACAACATATGTTGTATTTAAAATACTTTTATTACATTATCAGGTAATTTTTAGTATAAGTATATATCATACATATGTATATATCCTATCTGGTTGTTTTATACAAAGATGTAGTGATAGTGAATTGCTATTGTAATTACTGATATTGTGGTATTTTAAAAATATATATAATTTACAGTTAAGTAGAAAGCTATCTGTCAAGTCTTTGTAAAAGATTGTGGACTTAAAGGGTCCTTAGATTTCAAGTTGCTAAACAGCTTATATCATAAATGAATGATTACATAAAATTCTTTCTTCCTGGAACTAAAACAACCATATCATCTTTATCTTACATTGGCTGAATCCTGACTGTCCTACCACGCTTTTTTTCAGATATAACCTCTTCTCAATGTGGTTTATTTTTTGGCATATTTGATGATAAATAATAGTTTTGATTATAGTTATAATAATATTAAATTAGATATTTTATTGTGATATCTTTATTCATATACATATTGGAGAATGACTTGCAACTGTCTAATGTTTTTGGTATTGTGTAAAGGAAAACTTGCATAGAAATAAGTCCTACAAAGAATATGTTATTTCATATTGAATTTTGTATAGAACATTACATGAGTTTAGTGTTGTTTATTTATTTAATCCTTACAAAGTACAAATAATGCCAACAGACCTCGAGTTATCTAGTTATAGGATAAATTTACTTCAATATTCTATACATTTAATAAATATGGATTTCTCTTATGGTTTTACTTTGTCTTGTCAACTTGATATTCATCTTACTCAAAGAATGTGACTATTTCATTTTAGTTTATAAAGTAATTTTCTTCATGCTGTGGATAAACTTATTTATATTTTATTGCTCATATTTGTAATGATTTTGTAACTCCAAATAATTGTAATTTGTGTCTGTCCTTTGTTATGCAATGCCCTGACTTTCATATTTTCTGTTTTGTATATGTCCTCCAGTTCACTGGTTTCTTTTGCTGTAATAAACACTAGAACCAAGAGCACTTCACTGGGAGTAAAGCATTTATTTTACTTACACTTCCAGATCATAATCCATCACTAAGGGAAGTCTGGGGAGGAACTCAGGGCGGTAATGTGGAAGCAGGAACAACACAGGAGCGCTGCTTACTGGCTTCCTCACTTGTTCATGCCCAGTAGCTTTCTTATATAGGTCAGGGCTATCTGCCTAGTTATTTGTGTGTGTGTGTGTGTGTGTGTGTGTGTGTGTGTGTGTGTGTGTTTGTAGCTCTGCATTTAATTGTGGTTGTCTGCATAAATATAGCAGGATTTATTTAGGAATGGAAGCCATGATTCAATGGTTATTACTGTGAGGAATATGATCTCTCTTCCTCTGCAACCTTTAACTGCTTGTGACTCCTCTAGGAACCATTATATGTCTTATGAGCCCTTTCCCATTCATGGAATGGAATGTTGGTAAGCCCAGCTCTACACAGGTAGTATTGCTGCTGTGAGTTTATGGAATAACGGGATGTCATGTTCAGAAGACAGCATTTTATGGCACTTTTTCCTTCCTTCAAGTCTCATATTCTTTTACTTTCCTTTTGATGATTTTGGATGGTGGTACAAGTGTACAAATCAGAGTTCTGTGTTGAGAAAGTCATAAGGAGCAGCAGTTTGACACTGTAGGATGCTAGGGCAGTCCGTTGGTAAAGGTGAAGTCTCAGTTGAGAAGTCCCAGCATTGAAGAGGTCAGTGTCAGAGTTTATGAAGAGATCCCAGGACAGGCTATTGGCAAAGTTGCAGTCCAATTTGAGTAGAGATTTCCTCACATTTTAGATTTGAATACCATGAAATGGTCAACAAGGACAACAGCTATTGTGAGGTGGAGTTGCCCTGAGCCATGAGACAAGATATGGGTGCTGTGTATGGCAAAACTCGAAAAATTAAGCTGTTGGTTGGCCCTTTTGAACCCATGGGATCATGAGTGAGTTCCAGATATCAAGTACTGCTGAACTGTGTTTTTCCCATGATTTAGTTGTAATCTTATTCATTTTCTCTGATTCTTCCTCCTTAGAATAAGACAATAATCACTTGCTTTTTGTTTTTTGTCTCATTTTAAAGAAGCCTAAAGTTAGACATTGGAAATATTTTTTTTAGAGATTCTTAAATTTTACATTGACTAAGAATTTTAGAGAGACTTTGGATATTTTAGATACATTTTGAACTTTGAAGGAGACCTTGGTTATTTTAAAGAGACCAGGCATTTTAAAATATTTCAAATGTTAAAGATTGTGGAATTGAAAAGTTCAAATATTTTATATTGTTATATTAAAATTAATATGTGTCATCTTGGAGATATGTGAGAATATAAAGTTTCTAATTAAATAGTGATGAGCTTGTGTGTCAAATTGAAAATGGGTTAATTGTGCTGGTAAGTTTTATATCAATTTAACACAAATTAGAATTATTTGAAATAGGAAACTATAACTGAGAGGATGCCACCACCATGTTGTCCTGTAGGCAAGCTTCTGAGGCATTTTACTGATGGATGATTTATGTGGGAGGCCCCAACTCAGTGCACATGTTGCACCTCTGGGCTTAAGTTGCTGGTTGCTGTGAAAACATGTGCTGAACAAGCCATAAGGAGCAAGTCAATAAGTAAGTAGCATTTCTTTCATGGGTTTTGCTTCAGTTCCTACCTCCAGATTTCTGCCTACATTTTCTGCCCTGACTTCTATCTACGATGAAATATGACCTGAGAGTGGTAAGACGAAATAGATCCTTTCGTCCCCAAGTTGTTTATGATCATATTGTTTTATTGCAGCAAGAGAAACCCTCAGACACAGGGTTGACAGTTGCATAAGGCCATGAATGACATTTCTCACCCAGCAGATAGCACAGCACAGCAGTAAGGTCTTGTCACCTAGCTCTGGCAGGTAGCCAAGAGGACTAATAAGAACCTATACTGTCTTGAGGCTTCCCTGAGTAACAATTCATGAGACAGTATGCCATACCAGGCACGATAGTTTTTGTTTACTAGTCTATGACTTCTAGGAACAACTTAACCCAGCAATGGAGGGTATTTCCAGTTGAAATGTTTAATTTATATTTTAATTGGGTTACAAAATATCATGCTTCCTTCTGTATGACTTCTTCATACTTCCTTGCAATCCAGTTAACCACCCTCATACCCTTTAGTTCCCCATCCTCTAGCCACTGTCTGTACTTAGACCTTTCCACCCCAAGTTCTACTTTTGTTACTTAGTTCTAGTACTCCCTTCTTGATCTCTATAGGTACTATGGGTTAAAAAGGTAAACCTAACAACATCAATTACGATAGTGATTATTTTGTTGTCCATGCTGGTGTTGTTTCCTTGATTTTCAAGGAGATGGAAAAAGCCATAGCATTTAATCTTCAACTCTTTTTATTTTAAAAATCTATTCACACACCTAATGTATTTTGTTCAAATGTTCCCTCTATTGTACTTACAGTCATTCCCAGGCCTCCACCATTTCTCTCAAAATTTACAATAGCCTAGTGCTACATTAATTCAATTTTCTTCCTTTATATATATTCATATGATGAAGATATCATTTTGGAGATTTCACATAATTCTATTTGTATATATTATTTTTCATTTATTATTTTAGATTTGATCACTTTTTACTATTATGCAGTTTTCCATTGTCATAAGCAGCAAATATTTGTTGTTCTTTCTTTTGAGGCTTGTTTCCAGGATTCCCCTCTCACGTGTCCTATGAAGGCAAGATGGCATGTTTGTGTTTTATGAACATTGATTTATAACACAGCAGTAATGTGCTGGTATTCCTTGAGTCTCTCTAGCCATTTGCAAACAAGTTAAGACAAGTTATGGGGTTGTTATCACTAATTGCTTTACACATAGTGGCAACTGGACCACCTGACATAAAAGGTTGCTTTTTTTTTTATTTATGATTTGCCTTTTTAGATTGTGATTTTATTCCAGTTGTGGTTACCTGCTTATATTTTATTTGTGTGGTGTGTGCATGTGATTATGTATGTTCATGCAGGTGGGTGAATGGGTATGTGCTTGTGTGTAGATCTGAGGTTGATGTCCAGTTTTTACCTCAATTGTTCTCCACCACATATGTTGAGATGCTGGTCTGATGCTAGGCATTTTAGCTAGTCTGGCTAGCCAGCAGAGTCCCATGATTCTCTATCTCAACCTCTACAGTGTTATTATTGGGATGACTGGTGGCCAACACACCCACCCCACACTCAGCATAGGTACTGGGATCCAAACCTCAGTCTTCATTCTTCACTAGGATGCACTTTATCTGCTGAGCAAATCTCTACATCTGGACTCTATATTTCTCAGTTACGTTCTTCAGTGAAAATAAAAACAGTAGATTATTTCCACTGATTAAAATGTTTGCTCTAGTTACTCTAAACTTGTTTCAGGAATGACACCAACAGGAACAATCAAACCTTGAAAAGATTGATCATAATGATAATGTATTTAATTAGTCAATTTAGTCAGAAACAGTGTCTCTCTCTGTGTAGAGACTTGAGTGGCCTTTGACTCATGATCCTCCTCTTTGAACTGACTAGTGGGAGGGTTACTATTATGTGTGATCAAACCTAACTATCTTAATGTAAGTATGATAAGGGAAAACATCCCACTTGCCACTAAATTATCTGGTCTGTTTCATATTAGAGCTCATGATTTTTTTATTTTTTATAGCAACTTTATTACTTCAGATCTTTTTTTCTATTTGCAATTCTCCCTTTGCTATTAAAAAAACTTTAATGACAGCATTTTATTTATGTTATAACTTGCTTTTTATCACTATAAAAATCATGCTTCATTGTAGAAATGGTTAAAAGGGGGCACAGAATGAGGAATCAAATTAGTAAATTATTACAACACAAAGATTTACTTATGTTATTTTTATGGAATAAAAATGTACAATATGTTCATTTTCACAGTTGAAATCTGTTTGTATTCCATTTTATTTTGCTTCTATAACTTGTGTGCAATCATTTGCTCCCCAGCAACTTTGTATTTAATTACTTTTTATAAAGAAAAGAAAATTAGAAATCAATGTATTTTATATCAGTATTTCTCATGGTGTCATATTTTTTACTATGTATTACATATAGAAATAGAATCCTTGGACAAAAGGAAAGTATGTTTATGGAGCACAGGTTCATAAATGTTATATATTACATAAAATTTTAATTATAGTACTGATGGAATTCTTCAGTGGTCATATGCTTGTCCAGTAAGCACAAGATCTTGGGTACAATGTTCAGATCATGCAAATGACTTATAGCCTGGTGGCTAATAATTAATTTTAGACATAATGGGAGAGATATCTGGCATCAATAGTCAGAGAGAAAAACCAGTTTCGTGAGGCAGTTTGCAGCAAAATGTCCTACATCTCCATAATCTTGAAATGCACAAATATAAGTAACCATTTGCCCTAGGTGATAGAGGTGCTGAGCAAGAGCCTAGGTCATGGAAAGACTGTGATTCTTAGTTTTTGATATCCTTTTTTCCCACTGCTAACCACCTGTACTTACAGAACCATTGTCCTACTCTACCAAAGACTATGCCCTTTCCTCCTGCATATGAATGCTGAGCCTCATTATTTGTGGACAATCAGCAACTAACCACCTTCTCTCCCTTTAGGCAAATTGCTTTGCTTTGAAATTGCAGGAAAGCCTTCATTTCATGTTTGCATTTGGTTGAGAACCATGAGAAGCCTCAGCAAGGAAAAGCAAATGAATATAAAATAGACAAGGTAAAGGGAGAGAATGCGAAATCAGATTCAGCAGAATTTTGTTTTTTCAGTTATGTCAGAGAAACACAGATATACCACCCACGTGTGCAGGTCACAAGCTCAGAAACTCAAAGACAGTGCTGAATCTGAAAGGTATGGAGCTACACTGAGGAAAAAATGCAGATAACTATCATTTGCATAGATGACTTCTCTACTTAGAAAAATGGCCAATGGAGTAATGATTATGACAGATTTTGGTCTTGTGTTTACCCTTCTCTGTTCACAGATGCAATTGCAATTGAGATTAACAGAAGTGCCTTTATTACCCTCATCTGCTGGAACTCACATGGAAGAAGGCCCTTTAAACTTTAGAATCTCTTATAAGAATGAGCATCCTCATCTTTAAGCTTCTCCAGATGATGATCTGAGCTCCTTCAGGCTCCATAGATTGTGTAAGATGCTTTCAGTTTTTCGCAGTTTCTTTTAAGAGACACTAGCCATGCATTAGTACCTAGTAATGTGATTACTTCTAGGCGTATATTTGGAGAAATACACCAGAGAATGTAATTGCAGCATTGTTTGTAATGAGAACACTTGGAAACAATTTAAATAAACATCCATATGACATTGATAAATAAAGTATGAGATATTTATGAACTGGAACCTTGTTCCAAAATGAAAGTGAATGAACTGGGATTTTTGCATCAATATGTCAGAATTATTGTATTTACTAAAATTCCAAGATACTGAATGATTCATACTGTATGATAATGTCATATAATGTTTTAGAACATGGAAAGCGATTGCAAACAAAAATTATAGCTTTATAAATAAACAATAACAGTATAATAAACATTTGTAAGAATGGAATACACCAAAAAAAATCAGGCAAGTTATTACTTTTGCATAAGTAATGGGAATAGAATCAGAGATAAAATTACAGAGGAAACCACAAATCTGTTTGAATAGCCATGAAGATGGTGGTAAAAGTTACTATTTTATTTAGTTGGGCTGTAACATTCTAATGTTTATGATATTATTGTTTTAAAATAATTGAGCATATAAATGATTGTAAAGTACATCAAGATATGAGTGCAAGCATTATTTCCAATGCAAAAACCAAAACCAAAAAACGGTCTGTAGGTCTGTATCTTAATCCTTTTTATTCCATACAGTAATTCAAGTAAGAAAGGCTCAATGGGAATTAAACACAGTAGAAAGCAGATGACTCCCTATGGTGACACCCTGACAAACCCTAACCAACGAAGCAGAAGCCCCTGGATACACTGTGCTGTGTTTGTTACATTCTGCATTTTGAGGTGACTGGTTTGCAAAACAGACAATCAACCTTTTTAAACCATACTTTTAAAAATCAATATTATCTTAAGGGTCTGACAGAATTGATTTCGCTTTAACCTACACCGTTAAACAGATATAAAGATAATGACTAAAAGAATAACACTACAGTCTGGAAACATACCCCTAACTTATTTTCCTGACTACTTGGCAAAATGAAAAGTATTGGCCTTATGCTTCCTTGGTCTTCCCATCTTCCCTTCTGTCTGCAGCATTTTTTTTTTTTTTTGGCTGACAATTCCATCAATGATACCAAAATCAGCACTTTTAGAATTCTATCATTGCATGAGGACAAACAGTTCTCCATTGTGACTGTCCTGAAGATTCAATCTCTGTTTACATAAGGGAAACCTCAAACTCAGTTACATTAAATGAAATATGGCAAAGCCCAGGTTTGAATTATATGGAGACATTTATGTCCAAGCCCTTAATCCTTGTAGCAGCTATAATTACTATCAGTCTGGGTTATAGACCCAGCCTTGTCCTGCTATTTTCTTCCTTTTTTTCCTTTTTTGTTCCTTTATTTTTTTGAATTTCACATCATGCACCCTGTTTCTTCTCATATCCCACCTCCCGTCAGATCCATCCTCCACCCTTAAAACTTCTTGCAACATAAAAAAAAAAAAAATCTCATAATGGATGCTGTAGTGTGTCAGTGTGTTCCACAATATTCCATTTTGTCCACATGTTTTTGCTTGCAAATGTTCTTCACAATTATTCCTTGATCTGATATGAGACCTCTGGCATCTGCTATTTTGTCAGTAAGTATTGGAACCTCACAGAGACTCCTCTCAGATACCCTGTTGGTTGTCCTGTGTCATGGAGATCCTGTAGTTTTGGGTCTGTGGAACTGGCTAATTCATGCACTCCAGCAGTTCATCCATGCCCTAGTTCTGGGCCTGCAATCCCCACATCCAGGATCAGTTCTACTGTACTACCTAGGTAAGGTACAAGGCCTGCTCTCCTGAGTGCTGAAGCAGGTAAGGGGCTAGACCAGTTCTACTCTCATGAGCCCATCAGGGCCAACTCTCCCACCTGTTACCTGTGTCAAGGGCATTGTAGAGTACAGGAAGATCTCTCTTGCTATCACCACTGAAAAGCTGAAAAAAGGCAAGGAGACTCTCTCACACTCACATCCTCAGGACCAGTTCATGCACAACCTCCACATCTAGGGCCAGCTGTACTTGCTGTCCAGGGGAGGGGCAGGGCCTGCTCTCCTGAATGCTGCACCATGTGAGGGGCAGAATGAGATTGCCTGCTCTTGTGACTCCCATCAGGCCAGATGGCAAAAGGTAGGGGAGGGAATCTCTCCCTCAACAATACCTCCACAAAGCATAGAAAGGCAAGGATGGCCCTCCTATACTCACTCTGTCTGGGCTGGCTCACCCACAGTCCCTACATCCAGAGCTAGCTGTAATGTGCTGCTCAGATAAGGTGCGGGTTCGGCTTTCCTGCAGCATGTGAGGCACAGGGAAAGCTCTCCTGCTCTTGTAACCCAATGGGACCAGATCTGCTGTCCACCACTAGTGGTGAGGGCAAAAGGGAGGGGAGGAAATCTCTCCCTCACCAACACTACCACAAAGCAGACAAAAAGCAGGGCTGGCTCTCCCACACTCACTCCTTCAGGGCTGGCTTACCCACAGCCACCACATTCAGAGGCTAACAGGGTTCTTTTAGTCTCTGGCTTGCTTCCTGTCCTGGGAGACCACTTGGTGCTGGAATGGTGATCTTTACAGGCTAACTCCCTGTTTAGGGCCCATGGCACCTAACTGGTGTTAGTCTCCAGCTTGCTTTTTTCTGGAATGTTAAGCTACTATTCATTGAGATGTTCATTGGTCAGAACACTAAATGTAGACATAGCCTCTCTTCTCTCGACCAACTATTGATGCACATGTGACACAGCAGCCACATCTGCAATGCCTCCTTACCATCAGAATCCTGTACTTCACATAAAAGCACTTACAGAAATATCACTGATTATTTAATTAAAATGGCTAAAGCAGGTCTTCACATTTCAAAGAAATTCTCAGAAAAGAGGTACATAAGAAATCACAGCTCATGTATTATAGCAACCTTAATAACTTTAGTCTTTGAAATATTGTGTCAAGAATATATGCAATTGTAATGATAACTTAAAGATTTGTCTTATAAATATTAATTACATTTGTCATGTTTTATACATAAACTGAAATTCAGACCTAGTGTGATAGGTGAAGTCTGAAGGGCAGTGGGCAGAAATATTAAAATTTGATTAATTTTAATTTAATTTTTGCAGAACAAATTTCAGTATTTGAAACTTTATTCCAATTTTACCATTGTTTTTAGGTGTAAGCAGTATAAGAAGTATCACCTGGCCTGGTGGCGCATGCCTTTAGTCCCAGCACTTGGGAGGCAGAGGCAGGTGGATCTCTGTGAGTTCAAGGCTAGCCTGGTCTACAAAGTGAGTCCAGGACAGCCAAGGATACACAGAGAAACCCTGTCTCCAAAAATTAAAAAAAAAAAGAAGTCTCTTTTTTGAACAGAAAAATGTCACTACTTGTGGCTGCTCTCCAAGATACCCTGAGTCCCAGGGTGGGTATGTAATTGGGCTCATGATTAGATGTAACTGTTACTTACTATGAGCTGACTGTTGTTCTGTGTCTCACACTTGTTGGCTGAGCCAAGAAACTTCTGACTCTACCAGATCTCATAGATGTCATTAGCAGAAGTGGCTGTGGAATTTCTTCTTTCACTTGTGGGAGCCTCAGGATAGATGTTTTTAAGAAACCACTTACAAGAAACATCACTGGCTCTTTTTGCCATCAAACTGCTGGCCTGTGATTAGAAAAGGCAGGTTGGAACCTAATGGAATGGTGAATTGAAGATTGGGGAGAACACAGGAGAATAGTATTAGAATAAGACTTCAAGATCAGAAAATCAAAGCCACCATTGATCAGCAGAATATATAAGTGAGATGCCACAATAGAGAATAATATTTTCCTCCCTTTCCACCAGAGAAACTAATTAAATGTGACAGTGTTGCACCAAATTCTTTTTGTGTATTGATTTTGATATCTGTACTTGGCATTTAAGATGATAGAACATATGAGGAATGGGGATAGGGACTTTTTAATTTTTTAAATCATCAATGATTTCTGAAATATTCACTAAAACAAACAAAATACAAGTAATAGAAATATTCTTGTCCTTTAGGCTTTAAAACCATTATTTTATATATGCAAATATTCTTTGGGAAAATCACTGTGGATTTTACAGATGTGAATTCCTCATGGAGACTGTGAGAATTCTATGGCTCTCAAAAAAAACAAAAACAAAAAAACCAAAACACTGCCAAAGATGCTGCCAGGGCTCCCTCTTCTTCTGCCCCTCCTTAATTCTAAAGCCCTACAGAGCTGGATTTTTGGGTAAAGCTGGTAGATCCAGAAAGGAAATGAATAGGGGATTTTCCTGATGTTGCTGAAATAGGAATGCACCTGAAAGAAACTGTTGGAAAGCAAGAACAAATTTTCATAGAACCTGTGGTGACTGGAAAAGAAAGGGAGAATGTCTTAGGATATAGCAAATTTGGTAGGAATCTTCACCGATAAGTAGAGATTTCATTTAGCAAATAGGTCACAAGTAGATGTATCTTCCTTACACATATAACTAATTCAAGTCATTGTATTTCTCATGGAGAGCTCTAGTGTGAGACTATTTCCTTACATTTATGATATCTGAGAGAAACTAGATCTACTTTTCCAGAATATCCATCCTTCTCCTCATTCTCCTCCCACCTAGAGTGTTTCTGCTTTTGTTTGTATTTGGGGGGATTTGAAATGGGATGACTCCAAATAGTACTGGCTGTCCTTGAACTCACTAAGATCCTCCTACCTTTCCCTCCTGAGAGCTGAGATTAAAAGTATATGCTACCAAACCCAGCTTTTTGCTTATTTATTCATTCATTCATTCATTCATTCATTTATTTATTTATTTATTTGTTTGTTTATTTATTTATTTATTTATTTATTATTTCCTTACTCGATAGCAGTTTCCTTAAGCCTGGATTGTTCAACCATCATATTTCGGTAAGTCTGTCATTTCAACATTTCTGTTTCCTCAGTAACATTTATTTTCAACCCTTACCTTTCTGCTACCCACTGTTTATAAACTTAAGAAGTATGTATGTAAATTTCTGCTGCCAATGGCAATATCTCAAAAATCCTGCAGTATATGAGATCTTTGTTCATAGATCTGAGCCAGGATATCCTAAACTGGATGGTACTTTGACATGGACAACAACTGTTGAGTGAAATATGAAGTGGAATGCCACTGATGAAATAGAATACGTATAATGATTACAAATACAGAAAAATGTAGGTTAATGGTTAAGGAATAAGCAATTTTTGGTATAGGTATACTGTAATGGGAAGTGATAGAAAATTGGCTAGAGAGGTGGTGAAGAGATTAAAAGCACTTGCTGCTCTAGCATAGGATACCAGTCTCGTTTGTAGACCCACATGGCAGCTCACAGCTGCCTGTAAAACATTTTCCAGATCCAACATCATCCTCTGGTCTCTACAGGTAACTGTAATATTTGGTACACATATTCTTTGGAAATCTATTTATATTCTATTCTATAAAGAACTCAAATTAAAAATAAGAAAAATGATATAGTAATCACCAAAAGGGTGAACATAATTAGTAATTAACAGAACTCAAGTTACAAAACCATAATATATGACTAAACATCCATTTAAATATCTGAAAGTATATATCATCATTTAAACCCATATATATATATGGGTTTATATATATATATATATATATATATATATATAATCATATAGTGGTAACAGAAAAACTGATGAGGTTACAACTAAATGGCTCACTCATATTTTATTCATGTCTATTTAAAATGCCATGAACACTCAGGAACACTTCTTAAATAATTAAATCTGAAATTTCCATATGACCCAACAGTTGCACTCACAAAAACTTATCCCTATGAAATATACACTTAAGTTCATACCAAAATTTGTTTCTGGACATTTTTTAGTGACTTACTTTGTCAGATCTTCAAATAAGGTACACTGTAGACAGCTATCCTTTAATAGATGAATTATATTCTTGTTTTTATGTTCATATTGATGATGCTAGTCAACAATAACAATTACCAAACTCTTTTATATGTATCTAGTTATTGCACATTCTTTTAAAAATTATACTTAGAAAAAGGATACTATAGGAAGACATAAGTGTTATCTTCATTTTAGTTGAAAACACAAACAAAAAGAAAAGAAGCAAAGAAAAAACTGAAAGAATATTCTTTTCTGAGTGTATGTACTGAATGAAAACACATCTGTGGATATGCTAAGTTGTACAATGACAGAAATTTGAATATAGCTGTCATTAAACATCCAATATTACATTGCCAAACAATGATGATATTCTACAAAAATAACTGCTTTATTAAGTCATACTTATTTCTGGGATAACAGATCCAGGTAAGATGACATATTGCTGAAACCAGAGACCCAGTGTGGTATAGTGAAGGCCAATTCCAATATCAATGAAAATATTTTTGGTAAAATTTAAAGTCTAAACTATTTTATTTAATGACATTCAATTTGATCAAGGGAAGGCTTTTGATCTCCTTTGAATCTCCATGTTACAAATTAGCAAAATGAGAAGACCAGCAATGAATTGAACTTAGAGCAACTGTACGAAGCCCCTGCCATGAGATAACTGATTTAGGCAACAGTAAAATGTACACTTATTGAATATCCAAGTTGCATTTCAGGACTCCATTCTTTTTGATCATCAAGGAAGAATTCAAATGTTTTGTTTTCCCTCTTTGTTACAATGCCATTGATATATTGCAGCAAAATGAGTAATATGCCGTTCTTAGCTCACTCTCATTGTTTCTGTGTCTCTGCTTCTATCTATCCATCATCTATCTATCTATCTATCTATCACCTATCTATCTATCTATCTATCTATCTTTATCACTATCTATACCTATCTCCTAGTCTTTCTATTGGACTTCCCACAGCCACATCATCTTCACTTTGGAATCAAGCTGTCATTCTGGAAAAGATTCAGGGCTGCATGGAATATAACATCAAAGTTCTGGTACCCAAATGCAGCTAGACAATACAAAAGACACCCAGAATTGATTACTGCGCTGTGAAAGGTTGAGCCCATTTTTCATTTCCAGCCCAAGCCTGTAAGATACCAGAGCTGAACCCCCTTGAATATGTGTGTGTGTGTGTGTGTGTGTGTGTGTGTGTGTGTGTATACATTCAATTCATTGCTGGTCTTCTCATTTTGCTGATTTGTAACATGGAGATTCAAAGGAGATCAAAAGCCTTCCCTTGATCAAATTGGATGTCATTAAATAAAATTGTTTAGACTTTGAATTTTACCAAAAACATTCTCTTCTATTCATATATATATATATATATATATATATATATATAGTAGTCAACAGAGAATGACATTATTTGAGAAGGATTATAAAGTGTGGCATTATTAGAGTAGGTGTAGCCTTGTTGAAGGAAATTTGTCACTGTGGGTGGGATTTGAGGTTTTAAAAGCGTAACACAGATCCATTGTCTCTTTCTGACCAAGGATCAGAATGTATCTTTCACCTACTGCTTTAGCACCTGCTTGGATGCCACCATACTCCTTCTATGATGAGAGTGGACTAAACCTCTAAAACTCTAAGTAAGCCCCAATTTGTTGTTTTGTCTTATAAGAGTTGCCTTCTGCATGGGGTCTCTACTCAGAAAGCAATGATTAAGACACTAACATTCAAAGTTTACTTGAAATTAGGCAACTTATTTATCCCATTGAACCTATTTATTATTTTCTGCTAAAATAAGGATACTCAATGTGTTGTGGTTATTCTGAAAACTAAATATGTGAATAGTGTAAGGTGTCTGCTTAAGGCTTGTGTGCTGGTTGATTTATCATCTTATTTATGTATTCAAGTTTGCCTGATGTTTTTTGACCATTTAGATAGAAAATGCTGACTTAAATGGGA
Source organism: Lophiomys imhausi (assembly GCA_907164525.1). Taxonomy (NCBI): domain Eukaryota; kingdom Metazoa; phylum Chordata; class Mammalia; order Rodentia; family Muridae; genus Lophiomys; species Lophiomys imhausi. Next base: position 733,441 of record CAJQZJ010000279.1, read on the forward strand.
GAAAGTTAGTAATTTTAGGCAGCAAGAATTTAAACTAGTTTCTATGGAAGAAAACTGTGTCCTGTATTGATTGCTAATGTTACTAACAGAAAAAATGAGATAAAACTCCTGAATAGAAATGTATCAGAAAACCAGAAAAATGCCCAGAGGTAGCAAGTAATGCTTACAGAGAAAAGAAAAGATAAATATTTGGGATGGATTAATCTACATTTCAATGTTGAGAAAACATTACTGCCTCAGGACTGATACTAGAAAAAAAAGTACCTGCATTAAAAATAATAATTTATTAATTGTTTTACATGCATGTATTTATACACCCCTATATATATATGCATATATTCTGAAATACATAAACAGAACCTATTTCATATATGTAAGCAACAAAATTAATGTTTAAAAAAGGCCATAAATTTGAAAGAGAACAAGAAAGGGTATATTGGAGAGTTTGGAGAAAGGATATGGGTAAGGAACATGATGGAATTTTATATTCTCAAAAAATAAGAAATAATTTTAAAAGATTAATTTTGAAAAATCCTTTAAAACACAAAGGGAATGTGTGAAATGATCCACTGGAGAATGTGCTTACTAGTGAGCTCAACAACCTGAGGGCAATACCCAGACCCCTCATGAAAGAAAGGAATGACTCTTGAAATTTGTTTATATATTTACAAATATGTGCCTTGGCACAGGCACACACACACACACACGCACACACAAATGCATAAAATAAAAATATTCAAAATTAAACATAAAAAAGCAAAGGACTGCTGAGTAAATTATAGGGTTTCCTCTCTTTGGCCTATGCCCAAAGCACTTGATATTTTATGCTATAGATACTAACTCAGGAATATACACAGGCAGCCTGTACACAATAGACAGGATATGAAAACAATATGAATGCCCTTCAATAGACATGTGGATAATGAAAATGTTGTACATATAGACTGTGGAATACTCTTTAGTTGTAAAGAAACTGAGATCATGAATTTTGGAGATTCTGGATGAACCTAAAGGAAGATTACATTGAGTAAAGTAGTCCAGGCCCAGAAGGATGAATACTTCATGTTCTTTCTTATTGGTGGTTCTTCATTCCCATATCATAGGATGTATGCATGGAAAATGATATAAACACAGGAGTCAGGAAAGCATAAAGGGACCACTGGATGTGGTGCTTGAGATATAAAGCAGGAAAGAAAATAATGAATCGAGGATATCCAACTATGGAGAAAGGAGGGTTAATTCAGAGAAGAAAGGATGAGACACAAACAACACCAAGATGTCTGATAAAGCCTCAGTCCATAAAATGTTATATTTACCTATAACTATATACAATAACCATAATTATTATTATACATGTAAGTATTAAAATACATATAGTACAAAATTACACCCATATGTATATATACAAAATATATACACACACATATATATACTCATATATATGATATATTATATATATACATTATATATGTATATATAAACATATATGTATATATTAGGTAAGTCATGTGAACTGACTGTGCTCCTCCTAAGAACCATAGACTAATAAAAAACATATTACTGGACATGAGAACCCTCAATTCAAATGGATGGTTATTAAAGGTAGTTCAAGTGACTCTACAAACAATATAGATTTTCTTTTAAAAAACATTAATTTATTTATTGCTTCAGGTTACATCTCCATCATAGTGTCTTCTTTCCACCCTTCCCATTCCCACCCTCCTACCTCTACCCCCTAACCCTTCCATCCCACTCCTCTGGAATGGAGTGTCCCTACATAACAGTCCCCTGCCCCAATTTAGCATTCATATGAGGGCCAAGGGCCTCTTCATACACTGGGGGCCTACAAGGCAGTACCACCAGGGAAAAGTGTCTCATTGACAGGGAGAGAAAACAAAAACTAGAAAGCAACAACAACAAAAAAAAAACTATATATCTATGTTCCCTTTGGTACGTTGGTTGTTATATATATAACCTGTACTATATAGCTAAAATCCCACTAAAAGTGAATAGATGCCATGTGCATGCTTCTGATTCTGGGTTAGCTCACTCAGGATGAGCTTCTCTAGTTCCATCCATTTGGATGCAAATTGCGTAATTTTATTGTTTCTGATAGCTGAGTAGTATTCCATTGTGTAGATGTACCACGGTTTTTTAATCCATTATTTGGTTGAGAGACATCTGGGTTGTTTCCAGTTTCTAGATATTACAAATAGCTTCTATGAACATAGATGAGGAACCTTCCTAGTGATTCAGTGAGGAGTCATTTGGATGTATACCCAGATGGGGTATGGCTGGGTTCTAAGGTAGAGCTATTCCAAGTTTTCTAAGATATCGCCAGACTGACCTCCTCTGTAGTTGTTGCACAAGCCTGCACTCCCACCAGCAATGGAGGAGGGTTCACCTTTCTCCACACCCTTGCCAGGATGTGCTGTCATATGAGTTTAAATCTTAGCCATTCTGACAGGTGTGAGATGGAATCTTAGAGTCATCTTGAGTTGCATTTCTCTGATGATTAAGGGTGTTGAGCATTTCTTAAAGTGTCTCACAGCCTTTAGGAATTCCTCCTTTGTGAATTCTCTGTTTAGCTCTTTTCCCCATGTTTTAATTGAATTATTGGTTCCTTGGCATTTAATTTCTTGACTTATTTGTAAATGTTGGATATTAGGCCTCTGTCAGATATGGGGTTGGTGAAGATTTTTTCCAGTCTGTAGGCTGCCATTTTGTTTGAATGACAATGTCTTTTACCTTATAGAAGCTTTTCAGTTTCATGAAGTCCCATTTATTGATTGTTAGTCTTAGGTCCTGAGCTGTTGGTGTTCTGTTCAGAATATTGTCACCTGTGCCAATGAATTCGAGGGTTTTTCCCAACTTCTCTTCTAGTAGATTTAGTGTGACTGGCCTTATGTTAATGTCTTTGATCCACATGGACTTAACTTTTATACAAGGTGATAAGTATGGGTCTAATTTCATTCTTTTACAAGTTGACATCCATTTGGACCAGCATCATTTGTTGAAGATGCTCTCCTTTTTCCATTGTGGGGTTTTGGCTTCTTTGTCAAAAATTAGGTGACCATAGGTGTGTGAGTTCATTTCTGGGTCTTCATTTTGATTCCATTGATCCACTGGTCTGTTTCTATAGCAGTACCATGCTGTTTTTATTACTACTGCTCTGTAGTACAGCTTGAAATCTGTGATGGTAATACCACCAGATTTTTTTTTTTTTTTGTACATGATTGATTTAACTATTCTGGGTTTTTTGTTGTTCCATATCAAGCTGGGAATAGCTTTTTCAGGTCAATAAAGAATTATGTTGGTATTTTGATAGGAATTGCACTGAATCTGTATATTGTATATTTCTTTTGGTACTATGGCCATTTTTATTATGTTCATCCTACCTGTCCATGAGAATGGGAAATCTTTCCATCTTCTGATGGCCTCTTCAATTTCTTTCTTCAAGTGCTTGAAGTTCTTCTAGTATAGGTCCTTTACTTGCTTCGTTAAAATTACCCCCAGGTATTTTATATTATTTGTGGCTATTGTGAAGGGAGTTGTTTCCCTAATTTCTTTCACAGACGATTTATTTGTTGCATAAAGAAGGGCTTCTGATTTTTTTTGTTGTTGTTGTTTTTGTTTTGTTTTGTTTTGTTTTGTTTTTTTGGTTTTTCGAGACAGGGTTTCTCTGTGTAACAGTCCTGGCTGTCCTGGACTCGCTTTGTAGACCAGGCTGGCCTCGAACTCACAAAGATCCACCTGCCTCTGCCTCCCAAGTGCTGGGATTAAAGGCGTGAGCCACCACGCCCGGCTGGCTTCTGATTTTTTGAATTAATTTTGTACCCAGCCACCTTGCTGAAGGTGTTTATTAGCTGTAAGCATTCTCTAGTGGAATTTTTAGGGTCCCTTATGTACACTATCATATCATCTTCAAATAGGGATAATTTGACTTCTTCCTTTCCAATTTGTATCCCCTTCATCTCCTTTAGTTGTCTTATTGCTCTAGTAAGAACTTCCAGTACTATATTGAAGAGATATGGCAAAAGTGGGCATCTTTGTCTTGTCCTTGAGTTTAGAAAAAATGCTTCAAGTTTCTCTCCATTTAATTTCATGTTGGCTACTGTCTTGCTGTATATTGCCTCTATTATTTCTAGATATGGTACTTGTATTCCTGTTCTCTTAAGAACTTTTAGCATGAAGGGTTGTTGGATTTTGTCAAATGATTTTTCCTCATCAGGTCAGATAATCATGTCGTTTTTTTCTTTCATCTTGTTTATATGGTGAATTATGTTGATGGATTTTTGTATGTTGAACCATCCCTACATTCCTGGGATGAAGCCTACTTGATCATGGTGTATCATACTTTTGATGTGTTCTTGAATTCAGTTTACTAGCATTTTATTAAGTATTTTTTCACCTTAGTTCATGAGGGAGATTGGTCTGAAATTCTCTTTGTTGGGTCTTTGTGTGGTTTAGGAATCAGGAGGATTCCTTATAGAATGAGTTTGGCAGTGTTCTTTCTGATTCTATTTTGTGAAAGAGTTTGAAGAGTATTGGTATTAGCTCTTCTTTGAATGTCTGGTAAAATTCTGTGCTGAAACCATCTGGCCCTAGGCTTTTTTTTTTTTTTTTGGTTGGGAGATTTTTAATGACTGTTTCTATTTCCCTTGAGGTTATAGGGGTGTTTAATCTGTTAACCTTATCTTGATTTAGCTTCAGTAGGTGGAATATATCAAGAAAATTGTCCATTTCACTTAAGTTTTCATATTTGATGGAGTATAGATTTTTAAATAGGACCTAAATATTCTCTGGATTTCATCAATGTCTGTTATTATTTCTCCCTTAACATTTCTGATTTGTAGATTTGGGTTTTTTCCCTCTGTCTTTTAGTTAATTTGGCTAAGGGTTTGTCTATTTTGTTCATTTTCTCAAAGAACCAACTCTTGGTTTCATTGATTCTTTGTATCTTTCTTTTTGTTTCTAAGTTGTTGATTCCAGCCCTAAGTTTGATGATTTCCTGCCTTCTGCTCATCTTGGGAGTGTTTGCTTCTCTTTTTCCCAATTCATCCAGTTTAGCTGTTATTTCGCTAACATGAGCTGTCACAATTTTCTTTTTGAAGGCACTTAGTGCTATGAACTTTCCTCCTAACACAGCTTTCATTGTGTCCTATAGGTTTGGGTATGTTGTACCTTCATTGTCGTTGGATTTTAAGAAATCTTCGATTTCCTTCTTTATTTCTTCCCTGACCCAGGAGTCATCCAGTAAAGAGTTGTTCACTTTCCATGTGTGTGTCCAATGGCTTTCTGTTGATTCTGTTGCTCCTCCAATGGCTTTCTGTTGATTCTGTTGCTCCTCCAATGGCTTTCTGTTGATTCTGTTGCTCCTCCAATGGATGGGCCTGTGTGTATGTCAATCATCCCTCTAGGGAAGCACAAATATGCTTGTGCTTTCCAAAATACAGCTGTGGACCCACAGGCTGCTGTGCTGTCCTGCTGCTGTGGCTCTGCTAACAGTGTATTCTGCTCCCAAGTGTCCACAACCCTTCGCTAAATAGCTGGAATGCCTGCATGGGATCTGGGTGCCCAGGATCCTGGTGAGTAACCCTGTCCGGTGTTTGGATATACCCACTGGGTGTTTGAGTGGCTCTTACCCTGTCCCTCTCCTGGTGACAATTCCTGATTCCCAGAGTCAGTGTCTTCTATCTGTCTGTTTTGCTGAGTGTCTGAGAGAGGGGAGGAGAGTCCTGCCCAGGGACTTTTAATGGTCCCTGGATAGCTGGATGAAACCTAGTAGGGTTGGGACACTCAGATTGTTGCTCAGTGTCTTATAACTCTGTGGCTATATGACCGTTTTTCCCACGTTCATAATGTGTCCATGCGAGCCGCCGCCATCTTGGATCCCTCAAAATATAGATTTCAATGGCATCTCTTGGTTGCCTCTCAGTGGTTGAGGACAGGCATCTACTGCTGAAGACAACACACACTTAGGACACAGGACTCCGGCGACTCAAGCTGCACCTGACCTGAAAGACTCTCTCCTGTCGTTTTGGTTCCATGGTTTCAGAAAATACTCTGCAAGCTGTCAAGTGAAGAAAGCGATTTAACAGTTTTAGTCAACAACAACACCTATAAACCATGACAATTACCAGCATGGCAAGATATGCTTGAAGGTGCAATAATTGGCACCCATATGTTAGTAGCTACAAACAGCTGTGTAATTGGACTGCAGTGCTAAACAGCATGGCAGAAACCATGCATGGTATTAGAAACCACCCAGATTCCTAGGGCTACTGAAGCCATGGAATTTTAGGAAAAAAAAGTCTACACCACCACTGTTCTAGACCAGCATCATTCCCTATTACATTCTAAATCATATCCTTATACTAAGAGATAAGTATGGTTACCACCCTTCATCAAAACAGCTTCTCTTTACAGCAAGCAGAAAAAAACACAGACAAACATAATTTGACAATCTTGGTATCAACACATTGTGATGACTCAGTCCAAGTGAGTATATCAACATCATAGCTCCTGCATCTTTAGCTCAGGGAACATCACAGAGGAGAGGGAGGAATGATTCTAAGAGCCAGAGCACCAGGAAGGAAGTCTGGCTTAAATAGACACTCCTAGAAAAGGCTGTATATTTCAGATCAGAAAATGAGAGTTTAATGCATATGTTAGAATGGAAGGGGTAAGTCATGCAGGGCTCTCATCAGACAAAATAAAAAATTATAGGTAACTAATGACTGCTCAGAGAGAGAGAGAATTAATTCTTCACAAGAAAAAAACTTCTTATTGGTGATCTAATGCAGAGTGGTAATCTTCGAAACCAAATACATATAAACAAACAAGCAAACACAAAAAGGACTTAGCAGGTTGTATACATACATATATAGTACATGCATACATGTGCACAAATATGTGTGTATATGTACACACACACACACACACACACACACACACACATATATATGAATAAAAATCTAGTAAAATAGAAACAGCCTATCACCTTGAGAACGAGTGGGAAAAGAGATGGTTTTGAAAGACGATACTTAGGAAGGATTGGAGGGAGGAGAGTGACCCAGGAATGTGATAAAGTTCTATTTCAGTTAAAAACCTAATAAAAAGGAGTAAAAAGAGAAAATGGGAGGAAGGGAGGAAGGAAAGTATGAAATAAAAGAAAGAAACAAAGAAATATAGCATTTTCATATAAAAAGTTTCCTAAAACCTAATTTGTTCCACAGTAACTCAAGAACAAATGTTTGTTCCCAGGCCCAGCTTTTTGCATAATTTACCACTGGATGTGTGTATTTTCTATAAACTGGTCATCTACTAGTCTATAGAGATTTGAAGTACAACATAATCTATATTATTTCCAATTAAAATAAGTGTGATATGCTGTTGAATGAAGGTCTAATATCATTACTTCTGATAGGTTGAATTCAATGCTGAGATCTGGTTACAGCCCCAGTTTTAGGCATTCTCTTGATTAGTTAATAAAAGTTGCTTATGGCCAATTATCTGGGCAGAAAGAGTATAGGAAAGTGGGACTTCCTGAGATTATACAGGAAACCTGAGCACACAAAAAGATTACCTCTTTTCTGAAACACAGAAAGAGACACACATCTTGAGAACTCTAGAAAGTAATTACAGGCACATGGTGGCTTGGGATTAGGTGACCCGGGTTAATTTAGAATAGCTAACTGTGAGTCTGCCCAACTAAGGGCTAAGTGTTAAAACATTAAAAGGTCTTGGTGTATTTAATTATTGGGAAAAAGACTGTGGTGCGTTATAGGCCCTCAGTCAAAGCAGCCCTGGGACCCTCGGACTTCCAGACTCCCAGACTCCCCTCGAACACAGGCGAAGCTCCTGCCAAGCTGCTGGTAATTCTACTGGCCTAATATAACAACAATTAATTAATGGAGGTTAGGTTACAGGTGGTATATGCCACCATGGTCCCGGGGCCTTTTTCCCCTGGATAAATCAGGCAACTAGTTAAAGCATGCAGGCCAGGCCACCCGCTCCTCTGCCAATCCACCAGCTGCTCCGCCGACTTAATGTTACACTGTATAGTTACTAATAACTACAATAATTAATTAATTTGCATGGTCAATATGCTAAGAGAATTATAATTATGATATAATGTTTCCTTTTATTTCTTCAAAATCAACAAGAAATACATCACTTTGACTGACTGTGGAGTTGCCTTGAAATCTTACATTATGACAACCTGTCTTGGATGTACTTGAGTAATACAAAACATGCAATTTACAAAATGTAAGCACGGGGGGGGTGGTGGTATCCAAGATGGTGGTGACCCACACTGACGCATTTTGAACGTGGGGAAAAGAGCTAAAAAAGCACAGAGTTATTGGACACTGTGCAAAAACAGGAGGGGGTAGACCCTCCGGGAACACACACAGCTCCCAAGGGACTGTTAAAAGTCCCAAGGCAAGGCTCTACCCCCATCTCTCTCAGACATGGAAGCCACTAAATCTGGGACTCGGGAACTCACATTTGGAGAGGCGCCTGGTAAGATCGACCCTAATACACAGCAGGCAGAATCAGACCCCACATGGCGATCACTCACCAGCCTACTAGGCTTCCCACACCTCAGGAGAACCTTATAGCTATTTAGGACACTTTGCGGGCAAGTTGAAGTCTTAGCAAGGCAGAAACAGGGCGCACAGCGAGAGGTCTGCAGCCGCACGAGCCGCGGAGGATCCGAGCGGGAAGCGGGCAGGCAGGGCAGAAGCGCCGAGCCCGCAGCAGAGGAGCCAGGGCGGGAAGCCAGCATAGGCGGGTGGGGCTGAGGGGTCAGGCCTGCGGCGGAGAAGCCTAGTGGGAAGCCAGAAGCCAGGGGACCATAGCTGTATTCTGGAAAACTCAGACATATTAGGCATGGAGCTGGGCCCTGTCAGTCTCCGTGATGACAACCAGAGTCCACAGAATCTGTGCCTGGGCAAACAGGTCCATACCATCAGAACTATTACAGGCTGATCACTCAGTGTGCAACATAGAGAAGTCTGAACTGGGAGCAGTGAAACAATCCCAGGCCATTTCTCACTACCTGGGAATAGGCTGCACCAGCTCACAGTGCTTCAGGCTATTAGAATCACAGTGACCCTGAGATACCCCTGTAAGCAACGACAGATAGCCAAGCAATTCGACTCCTAAACCAAAGCATACCCTGTGGATCCAAGCCCAGAAAACAACGAAAGCAGACAGCTAAACACATCCATATTGCCAAAGGTACAAGAAAAAACAGAAATCAAGGAAATATGACTCCAACAATGCAGAACTATCCTAGCTGATCCAATTCAGATGACCTCACACCAGCAGAAACACATGAAAAAGATGACAATTTTGCATTATGGAAAGTGATAGAGTTCCTTCAAGAAGAACTTAAATCTATGAGGGAATTCAAAGAAGCCACAATTTTACAAGTCAAAACAATGAATAACACCATTAAAGAGCTCCAAACCAAGGTGACTCAGCTAGAACAGGAAAAGGACAAAGCAATGAAAGATTTCCAGACAAAAACAAGCAAACTGGAGAAGAAAATGTACAGAACGAACAATACCATACAAGACATGAAAATAGAAATAGAAACAATAAAGAAAACACAGTCAGAGTTAAAAGAGGAAGTGGAGAATCAAGAGAAGAGAATAGGAACTATGGATGTGAGTATCAAAAATAGGATGCAAGAGATGGAAGACAGGATCTCAGGCATGGAAGATTCGATGGAAGAAATCAGTACAATATCGAAAGAAAATGAGAAGGCTAAAAAACCTCTCACTCACAACATCCAAGAAATCAAGGACTCAACGAAAAGATGGAACCTAAGAATTATAGGCTTAGAGGAAAGAGAAGACTCCCGACTATATGGTCCAGGAAATATCTTCAACAAAATCATAGAAGAAAACTTCCCAAACATGAAAAAAGAGATGCCAAAAAAATCCAAGAGGCTTAAAGAACACCGAACAGATGAGATGAGAAAAGAAACTCCTCTCGCCACATAATAATGAAACTCCAAATGTAGAGAACAAAGAAAGGATATTAAAAGCTCTAAGAGAAACAGGTCAAGTCACATAAAATGGCAGACCCATAAGAATTACACCTGACTTCTCCTCAGAAACTTTAAAAGCTAGAAGGGCCTGGACAGATACCTACAAGTCCTGAGAGAACATAGGTGCCCAGTCAGACTATTTTCCCAGCAAATCTCTCTATCAACATAGATGGAGAAAAAAAGATATTCCATGACAAAATCAAATTTAAACAATATCTACCCACAAACCCAGCCCTACAGAAAATCCTAGAAGGAAAATTCCAACCCAGAGAAGAAAACTACAGCCAAGAAAACAAAGGGAATAGAAAACCCCTCAGCAACTAAAACAAAAGAGGCAAGGACCATCACTTATACCAAACTAACGGGAAATAACAACTCCAGGTCACTAATATGCATTAACATCAATGGACTCAACTCCCCAATAAAAAGACACAGGTTTACAGAGTGGATCTGCAAGCAAGACCCATCTTTTTGCTGCATACAAGAAACACATCTCACTATCAAAGATAGACACTACCTCAGAGTAAAGGGCTGGGAAAAGGTTTTCCAAGCAAATGGACCCAGGAAGCAAGCTGGAGTAGCCATCCTAATATCAAACAAAACAGACTTCCAAATGAAGTTAATGAAAAAAGACAGAGAAGGGCATTATATACTCATTAAAGGGAATATTCATCAAGAGGAAATCTCAATATTGAACATCTATGCCCAAAATACAAAGGCACCTACATTTGTAAAAGAAACACTTCTAAAATTTAAATCGCATGACGATCACAACACATCAGTAGTGGGAGACTTCAACACCCCACTCACAGCAAAGGACAGATCATCAAGACAGAAGACATACAGAGAAATATTGAGTCTAACAGAGATCATGAAACAAATGGACCTAACAGATATCTACAGAACGTTTCACCCAAACACAAAGGAATACACCTTTTTCTCAGCACCCCACAGAACCTTCTCCAAAATCGACCACATAATTGGTCACAAGGATAGTCTCAATAGATACAAGAAAATTGAAATAACACCTTCTATCTTATCAGACCACCATGGAATAAAGCTGGCCTTCAACAGCAAAAGAATCAACAGAAAGCCTACACACATGGAAGTTGAACAGCTCCTTACTGGATGACTAATGGGTCAGGGAAGAAATAAAGAAGGAAATCAAAGCCTTCTTAAAATCCAACGACAATGAAGGCACAACATACCCAAACCTATGGGATACAATGAAAGCTGTGCTACGAGGAAAGTTCATAGCACTAAGTGCTTTCAAAAAGAAAATTGTGACAGCTCATATTAGCAAATTAACAGCTAAGCTGGGTGAATTGGAAAAAAAAAAAAGAAGTAAACACTCCCAAGATGAGCAGAAGGTAGGAAATCATCAAACTTAGGGCTGAGATCAACAAAAAGAACTATACAAAGAATCAATGAAACCAAGAGTTGGTTCTTTGAGAAAATCAACAAAGTAGACAGACCCCTAGCCAAATTAACTAAAAGGCATAGGGAAAAAACCCAAATCTACAAATCAGAAATGAAAATGGAGAAATAACAACAGACAATGAGGAGATCTAGAAAATATTTGGGTACTACTTTAAAAATCTATATTCCACCAAATTTGAAAACCTAAGTGAAATGGACAATTTCCTCAGTAGATTGCACCTACCAAAACTAAATCAAGATCAGATTAACAGCTTAAACAGCCCAATAACCCCTAAGGAAATAGAAACAGTCATTAATAATTTCCCAACCAAAAAAACCCCAGGGTCAGATGGCTTCAGCATGGAATTCTACCGGACCTTCAAAGAGGAGCTAACACCATTACCTTTCAAACTCTTCCACCACATAGAAACAGAAAGAACACTGCCAAACTCATCCTATGAGGCCACTGTCACTCTGATTCCTAAACCACACAAAGACTCAACAAAGAAAGAGAACTTCAGACCAATCTCCCTCATGAACATAGATGCAAAAATACTTAATAAAATACTAGCAAACCGAATTCAAGAACACATCAAAAGTATCATACATCATGATCAAGTAGGCTTCATCCCAAGAATGCAGGGATGGTTCAACATATGAAAGTCTATCACTGTAATTCACCATATAAACAAGATGAAAGATACAAACCACATGATAATCTCGCTAGATGCAGAAAAAGCATTTGACAAAATGCAACACCCCTTCATGCTAAAAGTTCTGGAGAGAACGGCATACAAGGACCATACCTAGAAATAATAAAGGCAATATACAGCAAGCCAGTGGCCAACATCAAATTAAATGGAGAGAAGCTTGAAGCATTTCCTCTAAACTCAGGGACAAGACAAGGATGTCCACTTTCACCATATCTCTTCAATACAGTACTTGAAGTTCTTGCTAGAGCAATAAGACAACTAAAAAAGATCAAAGGGATAAATATTGGAAATGAAGAAGTCAAATTATCCCTATTTGCAGATGATATGATAGTATACATAGGCGTCCCCAAAAATTCCACCAGAGAACTCTTACAGCTGATAAACAACTTCAGCAAGGTGGCTGTATACAAAATTAACTCACAAAAATCAGAAGCCCTTCTTATACAACAAACAAATGTACCGAGAAAGAAATAAGGGAAACAACCCCCTTCACAATAGCCACAAACAATATAAAATACCTGGGGGTAACTCTAACCAAGCAAGTAAAGGACCTATACAACAAGAACTTCAAGCCCTTGAAGAAAGAAATGGAAAAGGCCTTTAGAAGATGGAAAGTTCTCCCATGCTCATGGATAGGTAGGATCAACATAATAAAAATGGCTATCCTACAAAAAGCAATATATAGATTCAATGCAATTCCTATCAAAATACCAACACAATTCTTTATAGAACTGGAAAGAGCTATTCTCAATTTCATATGGAACAACAAAAAGCCCAGAATAGCTAAATCAATCCTTTACAATAAAAAAGCATCTGGAGGTATCACCATCCCAGATTTCAAGCTGTACTACAGAGCAAGAGTAATAAAAACAGAATGATACTGGTATAGAAACAGACCAGTGGATCAATGGAATCGAATTGAAGACCCAAACATGGGCCCACACTCCTATGGCCAACTAATCTTTGACAAAGATGCCAAAACGGCACAATGGAAGAAGGACAGCATCTTCAACAAATGGTGCTGTTCCAACTGGATGTCCAATTGCAAAAGAATGAAATTAGACCCATACTTATCACCGTCTACAAAATTTAAATCCAAGTGGATCAAAGACCTTAACATAAGGCCGGTCACAGTATATATACTAAAAGAAAAAGTAGGAGAAACCCTCAAACTCATTTTCACAAGTGACAACTTTCTGAACAGAACACTAACACCTCTAGACCTGAGATCAACAATCAATAAATGGGACCTCATGAAACTGAAAAGCTTCTGTAAGGCAAAAGACACTGTCATTCGAACACAATGGCAACCAACAGACTGGGAGAAAACCTTCAACAACCCCACATCTGATAGAGGGCTATTATCTAAAATCTACAAAGAACTCAAGAAACTAAATGCCAAGAAACCAAATAATCCAATGAAAAAAAGTGAGACGGAGCTAAATAGAGAATTCACAAAGGAGGAATCCCTAATGGCTGAGAGACACCTGAAGAAATGCTCAACATCCTTAATCATCAGAGAAGTGCAAATCAAGATGACTCTGAGATCCCACATCACACCTGTCAGAATGGCTAAGATAAAGAGCTCAAATGAAAGCACATGCTGGCGAGAGTGTGGAGAAAGGGGAACCATACTCCATTGCTGGTGGGAGTGCAGGCTTGTGCAACCACTATGGAGGTCAGTCTGGCGATATCTTAGAAATCTTGGAATAACTTTGCCTCAGGACCCAGCCATACCACTTCTGGGTATGCTCCCAAAGGACTCCTCACGGAGTCATAAGGAAGTCTCCTCATCTATGTTCATAGCAGCCTTATTTGTAATAGCTAGAAATTGGAAACAACCCAGATGTTCCTAACTGAAGAATGGATTAAAAAACTGTGGTACATGTATACAATGGAATATTACTCAGCTATCAGAAACAATGAAATTATACAATTTTCAACCAAATGGATGGAACTAGAGAAGCTCATCCTGAGTGAGCTAACCCAGACTCAGAAGGATGCACATGGCATCTATTCACTTATAGTAGGATTTTAGCTATGTAGTATAGGATATCTGTACTACAACCAACACACCAAAAGGAACATGGACCTAGACTTTTTTTTCTTTTTCCTTTCTTTTTTGTTGGTGTTTTTTGTTTTTCTGGGTTTGTGTGTTTGTTGGTTTTTTTTAGTTTTCCTCTCGTAGCAAGGAGACACCTTTCACTGCCGGTACTATCTCGTAGGCCCCCGGTGTATGAAGAGGCTCTTGGCACTCATATGACTCCTGAACTGTGGCGAGGGACTGTTATGTAGGGACACTCAACCCCAGAGGAACAAGAGGGAAGGGTTAGGGCGTAGAAGATGGCATGGTGGGGCTGGGAAGTGGGGAAAGAGGACAATATGATAGAGATGTAACCTGAAGCAACAAACAAATAAATGTATTAGTTAAAACAAAGCAGGTAACAATGTTAAAACACTGTAAATAAAATAAAGGATACAGCCATTCAACGTGGTTTTATAAACCTCCAAGAGTCAAAAAATCATAGAGCTAAGGTAAAATATATGAAAAATGTGGTGTTAACCCATGCCTTTAACTTCAGCAGAAATGGGAGGAGCACTATAGAGTTAGTGGCCTTATAAATTCTAGAGTTACACGGAACAGGGTGGTGATGGTGCACACCCTTAATCCCATCATTCAAGAAGAGTACACCCTTAATCCCAACACACTAGAGACAGAAACAGGCAGATCTCAGAGCTCAAGGTCAGCCTGATACAAAACAAACTCTAAATAGAGAAAAACTTCGATCCAGGAGTGGTAGAACACATCTTTAATCCCTTCAAATGGGAACCACAGGTCTTTGATCCCAATAATTAGAATGCAGAGACAGACACACAGGATTTGGAAGGACCTAAGTTTAAAAGCTACTTACATAACGCTTACTCAATACAAACAAATTGTCCTTTGAGATCTCAAAATATATACACTTAAGCTTGTTTAGCTCCAAAATAACAAAATAATTTCTTCTTTAATCCAGATTGAAAGGTAATACTTTATATATTGTCAAAAAACCAAATTTGCTTCAGGAGAAATATTACCTAACCCCCCCCCCCCAAAAAAAGGGTAATTGTCCCAGAGTGAGGATTATGGCAAGGCTCTGTTCTTATCTTTCCAGGAGATTCAAAGCATCCATTCAAGGAACCCACGGACAACTGGACAACGGAAACATCAACAGAAAACAGAATCAGACACCAAAGAAGAAGAGGGGCCCATATGATTCAGCCTTACAGACTCCCTCAATAGCTGTTTCCATCAAAAATCTACAACCACAACAACTCAAAATCGCTAAGACCATTCAGCTCTACACACTGCCCCAGCCAGAAATTCAGTAAAGCCTGGAAGATCAACTTCTGCCTACAAACTCTTCAGGACATCTAAACAGCTGAGCACAAAAGGACTGAACATAAAAGGATTGTACTAACATTTTTAACCATTTTTCCATTCTGGTTCAGGCCCCAAACAGGTTTACTATGACCCAAATCAGCAGGAAGTCATTTTAAAAGAGCAACATCCCATGCCCAGAGGGTGGGGAGGGTGTTTCTCCGCCCCCCTTTTGGTTATTTGAAGGATAACTGAAAACTTTGTTATTTAGGGGAAGAGACTACAAGCTGTTAAATGGTCTTGTTAAATGGGTTTTGGAGGTTAAACCCAGGGGCTTCCTTCTTTTCCTTTTCTGTATCCTTCTTTCTCTCCTATGTAGGAGTGCACGGACTTGAGAAAAATGGGACATAGACATAGTATGGGAAGGACTAAGAAGAAGGGACATATTATTGAATATGCCCTTATACCTCTGTATTTTGATACAAAATTACTATTATATTTGGCTAAAGTGGTATTGACCATTGTATATTGTGCAAAATTAAGATTGTATTGGACTACATCGGTATTGATCTTTGTATATTGATACAAAATTAAGATTATAGTTGGCCACAATGGTATTGACCCTTGTATATTGACATAATATTAAGATTGTATTGGGCTACATAGGCATTGATCTGTGTATATTGATACAAAATTAAGAGTATATTTAGCCACATTGGAATAGATCTTTGTATATTGATGCAAAATTAAAGGTAATGCTTCCTAATGGTATTGTACCTAGAGATACTTAAAATGAAATGTGAAGCTCTGGCCTCCTGATACCAACCGTCTTAAACTGTTTAGGATAGTTAAGAAATACAAACTCCTAGTCATGCAAGCATGTCACTTTGTTAGGTACTATGACCATCTATCACAGATATTCTCTAAGCTACTCAGAAATCAAGTTAAGAGACAAGCAACATTTGCTTATCTAAATACAAGAGATAGATAGGGCATTTTCAAAAATCCCAAGAGATCTGCAGAATATGGCATTCAAAGATGTTGTCTTAAATTAAGATTTTTTTTTGATATCGAGACATATCAGCTCCTGACAGCACCCCCTATTCTACTCCAAGTAGAAGATGAGCATCGAAGAATCTCCAGTGTGAAATGGTTGAATTAGTGGCAAGCCTATCTTTTGGCATGAAAAACCCCTTGCTTCAACTGCAGACAGACTGCTGTCCAAAAAGGACAAAACTTGGTAGCAGGGAAGTCGACAGCCTAACTCTGCCAAGACAGGGTAGGTAAGTCCTTCATAATCCCTGCTCTACAATAAATGTCTGTCAGAGAAACAGGACCAAAAGGCTGAAGATTGATACTGAAATGTACGGAGAGAAAATTGGAACTCTCCAGGCAGCTACTGGTATGTCATTTCCTAGTTTTGGAAGTTGCAGGCCCTGCACTTCCTATATCATCAGATATATTTATCCCTGTTAGGTCTCTGAGGTGGTTGAAGAATAGACAGCTAGAGTCTCATAGTTAAATTTTGAGTTGTTTAGGAACCAAGAGGGCATTTTGGATCTAAGAAGATGTTTTTAATAGTGATGCAAGTTAGTATGAAAGCTGTGTCAGATATAGAACTTTAAACTCATGGAGATGGTTAGATGGTAGAATCTTAAAGTCAGGGGCCAAATATGTATAAACTGGACATTGGGAAGGTATACTGGGCCATTTAACTCTCATAAATGTGGCGTATTTATTTCTGTTGTTTTGTATAGTATTTGCTGTTATAACAGAAGGAACCATTTGTTGGACTGAAAGGGGAAGCTGTTGGGGGGAAGAGGGTGGAAGGGTGGGACAGGAAGGGGGAGTAGGGAAGGCATTGTGACTGAGATGTAACTTGAAGAAATAAAAAAAAAAAAGTATAAAAAAACAAAAAAAAACAAAATGTAAGCACTAAGAACATAATTATAGACTTAAGAAATATATTAAATCATATTTGTTACTTATAAAATTTGATTTCCTCATATGTGATAGGTTTAGAAAACACATATAAAGATTGCCTTTGTGGCTCTCATAAAATGAATATCGCAATACGTAATCTTATAATACTGTTAAAACATTATTGCAGATTTTAAAATGAGTTCCAATGTACTACAGAAGAGTTGAGGGAATTCTGTGTTATAAGACATCTTGAAAACAGAAAATAAACTTTCTACATTCTTTTTTTATTAACATGAAATTTGTAATAGTCATTGGAAGGCATGCCTGTGATCCTGAGTTCTTCAAATTCAAGTTATTCAATTGATTAAAGGCAACAATGACAGCCAGTTGGCCACTCACAATCAATTATTATTAAACAGATGATAATTGTGTTGGTAGTATTGCAAATTTCCTGTATCTCCATGACTCTGGAAGGCATGTTGACCTTTATGTATCTTGTGGTTATGGGTAAGGAATAGTATTATAAGAAGATAAGATGTTTACATTTCTATACATATATTTCTTTTCCAATATGAGAATTTTCTCAGAAAGTTTTTCCACATAAAATCCTACAAAAAAAGATAAACACAGTGAGACTAATTTGATGCAAAATAAAATAAAAAAAGTTTTATGATGCTACAAAAGAAAATTATCTAATACTTCTGCACAAAGAATGAAAACATCAAGATTTATGGTATGTATCTAGGGTGAAGATTTTTGGAACACAGCTGATATTGAATGCCTTTTGTTACACTGTTATCCATGAATATATTTGCTTAACTTCTCAAGCAGAATCAACACTAAAAATGCATGTGAGTTCTTTTACTTTTAAGTATCTTAAGGGAAAATATCATCCTTTATTTGGCTATCTAAACATCCTATTTCAGAAAAAAATAAAAGTTAAAAACATAATAGAAAACAAGTATTACAAAAACAAGAGTATATTAAATACTGTTTGCTAAGCACTGGGGTGCTTGCATCTCATGGATGGAGATCCTATTATCATAGATTGGGAACAAGAGAAGAGCACTGGGACTAAATACACATTTTAAAAATATCATGCAGATTTTATTTCAGTGTCAAGATGAAATGCAGTAACTAGGCAAGGAGAAAACAATTTGACTCCAACATACTCCCACTCTAGAACTCAGGAATACATGTTTATTAATTTGATTGATTATCATAATGGTTTGATGATATGCCTCAGATTTCAACGTTCTTTGAAGAATAAGCATAATTAAGTAGGATGACCATGGATCTTCTCCATTGCCTCTGTTCCTCCAGATCCAATCCTCAGGGTTATCCCTAGCACTGCAACAGAATACCAGCTGCAGCCTCCTTTGACCCTATCCACACCTCCTGTGGATCCCACAGGCTATCCTCTCTTAACCTCACTCCCCCTACTCAATCCTACAACCTAGCCTCCATTACCAGCAGACATTCCCTCATAACACACTACCCAAACAGGTTAAAAAAAATCATTATACACTCTGACAATCTAGAGAGGAAACAGAAACCAAGAAACAACACACCCACTCAACAAAGACAAACTCAGAAATCCACACCTACACATGCAATCATCCCAAACCCACATACCTAGATGCTAGGTATTAAGAACACAATCAATAACAGCCTGGACAAAATGTCTCCACTAAAATCCAGCTATCCTACCATACCAGGTCCCAAATATTCTAATATAGCCAAACCACAAGAAGAAGACCTTAAAACAAACTATATGAAGATGATAGAGGTCCTTAAAGAATACATGAATAAATCCTTTAAAGAAGTCCAGGAAAAAAACAATTGGAGAAAATGAATAAATCCCACAAATAAACCCAGGAATACACAAACAAACAATTGGAGGAAGTGAATGAAGCCCTTAAAGAAAACCAAGAAAAAACAAACAGTTGCAAGAAACAAATAAAACTATTCAAGAGCTGAAAATGGAAATAGCAGTAATAAAGAAACACAGACTGATAAAATCTGGAAAATAAAAATAAAAAGTTTCCATTCAAATAGGAACTACAGAGGCAAATTTCACCCAACAGAATGTAAGAGATCTCAGACACTGAAGATACAATAAGCAATGGAAACCTCAGTCAAAGATTGTTAAATCTAAAAATTTCCAGACATAAATTATCCAGGATATCTGAGACACAATAAAAATACCAAACCTAACAATAATAGGAATAGAGGAATGAGAAGAATACCAGCTCAAAAGCCAAGAAAATTCAACAAAATTGTAGAGAAATTTTACCTAACCTAAAGAAATCAATGCCTATAAAGGTACAAGAAGCATACAGAACACCAAAGAGATTGGAACAGAAAAGAAAATTCCCTCACTACATAATAAACAAAACACTAAGCATACAGAACAAAGAAGGAATATTAAAAAATTGAAAGGAAAAAAGACCAACTAATCTATAAAGGCAGACCTATACCTGACTTCTCAATAAAAGCCAGAAGGGCTGGGACAGATGGGCTGCAAACTCTAAGAGACCGCAGATGTAAGTCCAGACTACTATACCCTACAAATTTTTCAATCACCATAGATATAAAAGTACAATATTATATGATAAAGCCAAATTTTAAAAATATCTATCTAAAATTCAGCCCTACAGAAGGTGCTAGAAGGAAAACTTCAATCCAAAAAGGTTAACTATACCCAGAGAAACACAGACATGCGTGCACACACACATACACACATCACCACCACAATCGCTACCATCAACAGCATTCAAATAACAGATATCAACTATCATTTGTCATTGATCTCTCCCAATATCAGTGGTCTCAGTTCCCCAATAATAAGACAGGCTTACCAAGTGCATGTGAAAACAGGATCTACCCTTCTGATGCAACCAGGAAACACACCTCAACAGCAAGGATATATACCTTATATATCATTATACCTCAGAATAAAGGGTTTCAAAAAAAATGTTTTAAGCAAATGGACCTAAGAAGGAAGACACTGTAGCCATTGTAATATCTAACAATGTAGACTTCGAACCAATACTAAACAAAAGTGATGGGGAAGGGCACTACATACACATCAAACACAAATCCACCAAAATGGCATGTCAATTCTTAACATCTTTATCCCAAACACAAGGACACCAACTTTTGTAAAAATGAATAAATAAATAAATAAATAAATAAATAAATAAATAAATAAACAAATAAATAAATAAACTCTGCTACAGCTTAAAATACATATTGACCCTCACACATTGGTAGTGGGACACTTTATTACTCCAATTTTCATCAATGAACAAGCAATTCAGACAAAAAGTAAACAGAGAAATGCTGAAGATAACAGATGTTATAAAACAAGTGGAACTAACAGATATTTATAGAATATTTCACACAAAGAAAAAATATGTATACTCTCTTCTCAGTACCTCATGAAACTTTCTCCAAAGCTAAACACACACTTAGACACAAAGCAATTCTCAACACATTCATGAAAATTAAAATAGCTCCATCCAACCTATAAGACCACCACAGCTTATGGTGGTTATCTACAGAAACAACAGAAAGCTTACAAATATATGGAAACTGAACAACTCTAGTAAATGAAAAATGGGTGAAGATACAAAAAAAGAAGAGTAAAGACTTTGTAGAATTCAATGAAAGTGCATGCACAGCATACTCAAATTTATGAGAAGCAATGAAAGCAGTTCAAAGAGGAAAGTTTATAGCAGTAAGTGCCTAAATTAAAAAAACAAAAACAAAAATGGATAGATTTCATATTATCAGCTAATCATTACCCCTGAAAACTCTAGAGAAAAAGAAGTAAATAGACTGAAAGTAGATTAGGTTGCAAGAAATAATCAAGCAAAAAGCTTAAATCAATAAAATTGAACTAAAAGAACAAGATGAAGAGTCAATGAAACAAAGAAATGGTTCTTTGAGAAAATCAACAAGAGAGACAAATCCCTTTCCAAACTAATTTTAAAGAAGGAGAGAGAACATCTAAATTAATAAAACCAGAGAAAAAAGGGGGACATTACAACAAACATACTGAGAAAATCCAGAGACTCTTAAGGATATACTTTTGAAAAATGAGTATTCAACAAAACTAGAAATTCAAAAGAAATGGATAATTTTCTTGATAATCACCACTTAACAAATTTAAATCAGGGTGAAATAAACAGTTTAAATAGACCTATAGCTTCTAGTGAAATAGAAGCAGTCATGAAATGTCTTCAAAACAAAAAAGTCCAGGACCCAACAAATTTATCACAGAATTCTAGCAGACTTTCAAAGAAGGAATAGTGCCAATATTCCTCAAATTATTCCACAAAATATAAACAGAAGGAATGTTGCCAAATTCGTGTTATGAGGCCACAGATACCCTGATACCCAAAGCATATAGAGACTCAATGAAGAAAAAGAATTACAGAGCAATTTCTCTTGAGCTTGGAGGCAAAATACTCAAAAAATACTTGAAAACCAAATCCAAGACCACATCAAAAACATCATCCACTAGGATTAAATAGGCTTCATCCCAGAAATGCAGGGACTGTTCATAATATAATCCTTCATATAAACAAACTGAAAAAAAAATGCTCACTCTTAGATTCAGAAAAGGCCTTTGAGAAAATTCAACACCCCTTCATGATAAAAGTTCTGGAGAGATTAAGGGTACAAGAGACATATCCAAAGAATTTAAAGATTATACAGACAATCTACAGCAAGTCTATAGAAATTTTTAAATTAAGTGGAGAGAAACTCAAAGCAATTCCACTAAAATCAGGGACAAGACAAGGTGTTCACTATCACCATATCTGTTCAATATAGTATTTCAAGTTTTAGTTGGAGCAAAAGACAAATAAAGGATGTCAAGGGATACAATTTAAAAAGGAGGAAGTCAAAGTATGATAATTTGCAGATGCTATGAAAACATATGTAACTAATTCTAAAATTCCACTAGAGAAATCTTACAGCTGATAAAAACTTTCAGAAAAGTGGCTAGATACAAAATTAACATCAACAACCAAAAATGGCAGTAGCCCTCTTATTCACAAGTGGCAAAAAAACTGAGAAAGGAATGAGAGGAATAGTACTTTTCACAGTAGCATCAAATAATATAAAATATATTGGCCAAATTCTAACCAAGCAAGTAAAAGAATTTGTATGACAAAAGCTTAAAATATTTGAGGAAAGAAATTAAAGAAGATATCAGAAGACAAAAAGAACTCCCATACTCATGGATCAGCAAGATTAGCATAGCAAAAATGGCCATCCTAACAAAAACAACCGACAGATTCAATTTAATCTCCATCAAAGTCCCAACACAAGTCTTTAAAAACATTGAAAGTACAATTCTCAAATTCATATAGAAAAACAAACAAACAAACAAACAACCCAGATAATTAAAAACAATCCTAAACAATAAAAAGACTTTGGGAGGTATCATCATCCTTGATCTCAGATTGTCCTATAGAAGTATTGTAGTAAAAAAATGGCATGTTATTGGCATCAAAACAGACTTGTTGATCTATAGAATCAAACCGAAGACCCAGGAACAAATTCACACACCTATGAACACCTGAATATTTTATAATGAGGTCATAAATACACAATGGATAAAAGACAGCAACTTCAACAAATGCTGCTGGTCAAACTCAATGTCTGCATGTAAGGACATGCAACTTTATAATCCTATACAAAACTGAAGTCCAAGTAGATCAAAGACCTACACATAAAAGCAGGTACACTGAATGTGAATGAAGAGAAAGTGGGGAATAGACCTGAATGCATTGGTACAGGAGACAACTTCCTAAATTGATGGTGTGGGCACTAAGAACAATATTTAAAAAATAGGACCCAATGAAACTGAAAAGCTTCTGTACTTCAAAGGACACAATTATTTGGACAAAGCATCAGCCTACAGAATGGGATAAGATTTTTAACAACTCTACATCTGATAGAGGACTCATATCAAAATACATAAAGAACTCAAGAAACTAGACATCAGCAAACCAAATAATCCAATTACAAAGTGGAGTACAGAAATGTGGTGGTTTGAAAAAAAAATGGTCCCCATAGATCTATAGTTGTACAGAAATATCTTGTGTGTCATATGGATATAGCAGTTGTCAATAAAAAAAAGTCTATGGCCTATAGTTGGGCTCAAAGAGTAGTGGGAGGAAGAACTTCCTGGAAGATGAGAAAGAACTCTGAAAAAAAGAAAGGCAAAGGTCCTTTTCACCATGAGACATGGAGGGAGACAAGCATAATTGTGGGACAGAAGATACAGCTTGCCACATGGCTGAATGAGACCTGGTTGATAGGCTAATTTAGATAAGGTAGTTGAGTGTCTGTCCAGCTAAGGCCAAGGCGTTGAAATATTACAAGGTCTTGGTGTATTTATTTTATGCTCTAAAGCTGCCTGGGTCTTAGACTTTTTCTGCAGGAGCTATAAACCACCAATCTTCTATAACATATTGGGAATGGCACCATTAGGGGATGTGGCTTTTTTTTTTTTTTGAGTAGGTCTGGCATTGTTGGAGGGAGTATGCTACTAGTGGATATGCTTTGAGGCCTCAGAAGTTTCTGTGCCTGAGGCCTACAGATCCAGATGTAGCATGCTCAACTCCTTCTCCAGCACCAGGCATGATTGCATACTTCCCACCATGATGACAATGGACTAAATATCTGGACTGTAGCTAGCCCCATTTACATATTTTCCTTTGTAAGAGTTGCTGTGATCATGGTGTCTCTTTACAGAAATAGAAACCCAAACCAAGACAAGATCTAAACAACATTCTCAATAGAGGAATGACAATTGGATGAGAAACACTTAATTGTTTAAGATCCTTAGCTAGCAGGGAAATGTAAATAAAAAGTATATGAAACTCTCTACCTTACACCTGTCAGATGATTAAGATCAGTAATACAAGTGAAAGCTCATGCTAATGAAGATGTAGAGCAAGTGGAACGAACGCTCCTCCATCGTTGGTGAGGGTGCAAATGTATACAGCAACTACAGAAAACAATATGGATGTTTCTCAGAAAATTGGGAATTGATCTGCCTCAACACTCAGGTATCCAACTTTGGTCGTATAACCAAAAATGCTCCATACTAAAAAATGTGTCTGACACTTGCTTAAGTATGGTGAGATTCATTAAATTGACATAATGGACGGTTTTAAACAACAACAACAACAAAAATGTACCATGAAAATTGCAAACAAACGGATGGAACTAGAAAAATATCATTCTGAGTGGTAACCCAGACCCAGAAAGGCAAATATTGTTTTCTGTGTTCACTTTTGTCACGTGTATTCAATTTAAGTAGATATTAGGTGTTAAATAAGTGGGAACAAAGCTATAATAATGGTAAACAATGAGGACTCTAGGGGGAATGCTTGGATCTCTCAGGGAAGGTGAAATAAAATTGATGGGTTGACTGGGGATAGGGAGGTAAGGGAGCAGGAGTGATCAAGTGTGGCAAAGTCTTAGAGGGTGCATGGGAAGACAACTGAAATTGGTGGCACTTTGGGGTAAAATGGAGAAACCTCATTCAGAGAAAACTTCCTAGTTTTCTGAAGGTGATCCTACAGAGGATTCTTAAAAATAAAGGATACAGAATCTGAATAGGCAGTCTCTTATAGCTAGGCAAGGTGTTCAGTGGCAGAAGTGGTTACAATCAGTTGAGTTGTTGGCAGAAGCAGTCCTGTGGAGATTCCCCAACAACCCAGGCTGATGAGAGCACAGAAGGACCCCACAGCAAAGCGCAACATCCACACAAACCATGGAAGACACAAAGTTGGGGCTGGTACCTACATCGAGCTTTCACCCATACATTCTAATATATTTGGTCTGGAAATGTACTTTGCATGCTCTAGAAACAGAAATCTAGACACCATCCCAGTCACAAAGCCATGGACCTACAATCTTTCCTGCTTACAAGATGTGCTGGGGCAATGGTAGAGTAGAACTTGTGGAAGTAGCCAATTAATGTCTGATTTAATTTGAGACTTACCCCAGAAGAAGGAGCTCATGCCTGACACTGTTTAGATGACCAGGAACTTGAGATGGATACCCAGGGTAGAACCAAACACAACTGATAAAAAAAAAAAAGTGAATGAAATGATTCTTAATGATATTCTTTCCTAGTTGTAGATAGGTACCTTTTGTGGTAGTCATCACAGAGGTTTTCTCCAGCATCAGATGGGAGCAGATACAGGGACACACAGCCAGATATTATGAAGAGATTAAATGTACATGGGAGATCTCTATTTTATTCCTCCCCTTGGAGATCAGAGAATCCTGCAGAAGAAGGGGCAGAAACATGGAAGAAGTAAGAGGATGAAGGCCACAAGGAAAACATGCCAATGAATCAACTACACAGAGACTGAAGAAACAAGAAAGGGGCAAGCACCTGGTCCTAGGCATATACACTGTGGTGGTTAGTTTACTGCTTTTTTGAGTATCCTTACAGTAGGAGAGGGTCTCTCTCTCTCTCTCTCTCTCTCTCTTTCTCTCTCTCCCTCTTTTTCCCTCCTCCGGTATCTCTTTTCCTCCTGTTGGGTATTCTTATCCAGCTTTGATATTATGGTTTTTGCCTCATCTTACTGTATTTTGTTTGTTTTCTCAGAATATGTCGGTCTGCTATATTCTGAAGGGAGATAGAGGGGGAGTGAACATGGGGGATAGTGGAGATCTAGGGAGAGTAGAGCTGTGAGGAGTGGAAGTAGAGAAAACTTTGATATGGATGTATTGCATGAGAAAAGGCCACTTTCAATAAAACATCAAAAATAATTAAGATAAATTTTACATGCTGTAAAAAAGAAGCATTATAATATCAGATATCTTAACATTAAGTATTTCAAGTCTTCTAAGACTGTGAAGATAGCTCAGTTGGGAAAGCCTTGACACAAAGCCTGATGATCTCACTTCCATTCACTAAGCTCATGGTGGAAGGAGAGGAGAAAACTGACTCCTCTGACGACTTGCTGTGACCATGCTTTTGCCATAACACTGTGTCTCCGCCCCCACAAATACATAAAGAAGATGTGCTATTTTATAAAAACAAAAAATCAAAATCCCTGCCATTTGATTTTACCTGTGAAGGCACAGGAGACAGATACTGGGATGAAAATCTGCTATCTCAGAGAGGCACAGAAAGCACCCAGCTGATCTTTCTATTCCTCCAATGTGCCAGAAGGAAAAAGCCTTCCTGCTCAACTCACTTCCCAGAAGAAAAAAAGCTTGGTGGCTCATCTGGATGACTTTCTTATTTAGCTGAAAAGCCTAGAGTAAGAAGCTCAGGAAAACTTATAGGAAGCAGCATTAAAGAATGAAATAACCAAAGGAAGAAAAACTTCTGAAGAGGAAAACCTTCAAACTCCTTCTCCATTTTTAAGTACCTTCTATCTCAGTGTCCCACCTTTCTAATTAATCCCTGTCAGTTGGTTTCTTATTCCTCCTCTTGACCCAGGGTTAACTTGATTTAATCCCGTATACAGAAAGCTCTTAGATTAAAGGTGTGTGCTAGGGCTAAGGTATGTGTGTTCAATTCTAGAACAGTTTTCTTAAAAATAAAAAAGTTTTGCCAAGCATTATGGTGCACACTTGTACGTCTGGCTCTCATGGAATTGAAGTAGGAATATGTCAGTTGTAATCAAATGTTTTACATTAAGTTAAAGGCAAGATTACACAAAAGAGTAAGACTTTGTCTCAAAATAGGCACAACACAAAATCTAAAATAGAAAACACCATAATTATTTTCAACATCTAGAAATTAAAATAAATTTTGCCCATGTGACAATATTCTTACTGTTAATTCTGCATTGTTTTCCTGCCTCACTCAATAATGATGAAAATTGATTTACTTGAATTGAGTCAATTGCAATGTGAACAACGAACTTACTTACTTTCTCCATTGATGGTAATTTTGGGTTAATGTTCAGTTACATGGATGAAGACTGATGTCTTAGGATCTGAAAAGATATCTGATAATTGAGTGTAAAGGAAATAGAAAATTTCCTGAACAATATCTGCAAATAGTGGGCAGGGAAGATGTTCCACAAATCAGCTAAGAATCTAAACTAATTGGCAAGAAATCAATGGACCAGTGACTATATGCACTTTGTATTTACACTTGCCACCAAAAATTTCTGGCATCCAAAAAATTAGTCTGTGAGGTTTTTACAGTGGTTATCTGCAGTTTTAGCACCTTTCTATTCTTGTTTTTATCTCTCATTTCCCTTTCATACTGTATAAACCATTCTGTGAGCACAGGAGACAAGGATCATGCAACTGGTGTTCTAATATCCAGTACTATATATACTTCACATGAAAACACAGACACAAATGTATACACATTTCCTCCAAGATCAATGAGTGATGGAAACGACAGCTTAAAATGCTTCTCCACCAGAAAATAATCCCAGAACTTCTCTTTCTCCTTTCATTTAATAAACTTCCAGTTCACATATATTTGACACCATTAAGATGTCATTTTTTTTTAAAAACTATTTTCTGTCTTAATAGATCTTCCCAATCAAGCTGAAAATTGAATTGAATTATCACAAACAAGAACTCTGTAGGTGTACTTAACACACACACATGCACACACACACACACACTCACACTAGATCTCACACACTAGATGCCTCCCTGCTTCTGCTTTTACAGATATTGTCATACAAGGTTCATCACTTGGTTACTAAACATTGCTGAGTAGTTACTGAACTGTAAGTTTTCTGATACAAAATTAAGAATGGAATAAATGTTTACTGCACACTTTTTGTCATCTCGGGTACTGCACTTTTGGTTCTGTCATTTGATGACAAAGAACTCTTCAGATCTAAGATCAACACGGATGGATTGTGGGCTTTTAGATACAAACAATGAGCTGCTTTTTCATATCCCTCTCCTCTAATTATGTTAGTCCAAGAAAGTATGCCTAATATAGATATAAGTGATCTGATTTTGGAACTCTTTAGAGTATGTCACCATTTGATACACATAGAATAAATATTATAGAATAAATAAATGACACAATCAAATTGCTGTCTATGCCCTGTTCAAACTGCAAAGATACTGTGAATATTACTGAATGAGAAACAAATTTTGACTTGTAGAAATTATTTAAATAGTCTTCATTTTCCTCATAAGTATATCACATTTCCTAGCCAAAAGTATTAAATATATGTTTCTTTCTTATGCTGAGATTATACTATGCACTTTAGAAAAGTAACTGCCTATTATGAAATAAATGTATACATTAGAAGTAATGTTTAAAAGAACTATTAATAAAAAATAAATTTAAACATTCTATAAGAAATGAAATACAGCAGAAAAATATCTTCCTAAGGGGTAGGATAAGTGAAAGTTATTTGGTTAAAAAAATACCAAAAGCTTCCACTCGTACTGGAGCTTGATAAGGCACACCATCTAGGGTGTGGGGTTCCGCAATCACATTCAAAGGGTTTTTCTAGCAATACTTTAATTGATACATGGAGAAGAAAAATTAAATATTAAGTTTTTAGTGCAATAGTTGTTATGAAGATGATAAGCAAATGTACTATTATAGCACACTGTGAAAATGCAGGAAGTTGCTTTATTTGGATGTCAGGAGAGTTTGCTGCCAGTGAGTCATACTGAATGAAAAAGTAAAAATGGGGTTAAGAAGCAGACTGACTTGTTTAGTTTGAATTTAAGTAATAATACCAAATTACAGTTGAATAAAAATATAAAAGTCTTAGATAAGTGACACATCTCTTTGTTTACTTCTTATTAAATAACCTATTGTAGATGTTTTTTAAAAAAATACCAAAAACACAGGACTAAACAAATGTAATTGCCAAAGTATAGATAGAAAGTCCGACATATTTTTTGAATGTCCCATTTTAAAAAATACAAAATTTCAACAAAACATTCCAATTTATGTCTTTTGGGAGAAAGCTGCTGAGGAAATCTGATCTTTTCAATAGGGTCATGCAATGGGCCATCTGATGTTAATCTCCATGTTAGACCTGGTATAACTCCTTGGGGTATTGTTTACCTTCACAATGCTCTGTTTCTCTCAACAAACATTAGACAAGTCAACACACATGGAAAAAGTCAATTATGCCTCTAACTCATTAGCATGCCTGAACTTATGGCTATTTAATTTTACTTCAGCAATTAAAATATGAATTAGACACATTGTCATCATGAGCTTCTCCATGGAAGTCACATCCCTTTTTTCCGGCTTTAGCAGTTGATGTACTATCTCCTTCAGCTAAAATTTCATTTGCATTTACTGAGCCATGAAATGCACCAAACTACCTGACATGTGGCAGTAAAACATTTTGTGTACTGTCAGTTCCAACTTGTTGAACAACTTTGTCAGATGAAAAAAATGTACTCACAAATACAAGGTTAGATTCTAGACTAGAAAAACTGGCCTATAAACTAATCTTACCCCATAGATATATATACACACATACGTATAAAATATTTCCCTATACACACACATATATACATATATATATGGTAAGATTTTACATATGTATACAATATACATGTGTATATATACAGAGAGGTAAGATTGTCTCTGTGTGTGTGTGTATGCATGTGTGTATAAAATTCTTACATGCTTGCCTTGTAGAATGACCACATATTTTCTCCATGGATCAATCTTGTTTAATTTAGTTTACATTTCAGTAAAGAGCACAGTCCAATTCTTTTAAACAAAGACTCCATGAATCCAAGAAGTTAAAATTTCATTGAACATGCTAATTAACTTCTTATCTTGTCATCTGAGTTCTTGCTGTACTGGCCATTGAAATGTCTTTCGGTCTTAGAAGTAAAAATGAATTTTAGTCCTCCACATTTTTCCACTTATGTATTCTTTTATTCATTTATTCAACATGAATGCTGCAATACAATGATTATCATTGGACTTTGAAATATAAGACTGGGCTTATGCACAAAGTCTCAAGTTTGTAGAAAATGAGCATGAAGTAGTGATCACAAATTATTAAATATTCAAATAGATATAACTTTATTTTGAGAGTGAAAGAATGAAACAAATAAAAGCAGTCTTATGTTCTGTCAAGTTTTCTCAAATTCAGAAATAGATGTTAGATTTTGAAGAGAGGATCTTAAACCAGAATTTGATTTCTGCTAGTCACATTGGTGGGGTGAAAGAAAGAATGGAAGGAATGTGATATATATGATATCTGCATGTAAATTAAAACTGAGAACACTGACCTGTTGTTAAAAGGAATGGCACATACAGTTACAGGCTGGAGAACATGAGGATTTTTATGTCACCTCCTCATCTGTAATGGCAGAAGAAAAGAGCCTCTGCTGAGTTTTCATATTTCAAATAGAATGCAATTTCACTATAACAGACCTCAGTGACATTAGAGAAAGCACTCGGACAGAGGCACAGAGACTCAGGCAGAGTCTGAGTCTGTTACAAAACACCCTATAATAGTGGCAGATGAATTCAGTGTGCATTTGGTTCATTCTGCCCACATCACTTCTTATCCAGTTATTTCATTACCATTAAATAAATTTCAATGTGTCATTACTTTAAATATTTAGTAGAAATATAAATTATACTTTTATTGAGTGACAACATATCTGACTACATGCTGGTTCACAGTCATTGTAGAAAACATTTTAAATACTATTTATCTGTGAGCATAACTGCACAGAGCTGTTTCTAAACACATGTATTTCATTCTCACTATCTCTGTCTCTCTTTCTCTCTCTCTCTATTGTTCTCAATCAATACCAGTGATAACTTGATAAGGGTGCTATGAAGAGGTGCTTTTATTTATTTCTAAATAAAAGAAAGATTCAGTGTTCTCCAGCTTTACCATTCTTAGGAATATTTGAGTCGAAGACACTGGGGTATGTAAAAACTAAGTATGTGTGGACTTATCCAAAGTTTGACAGGGCTTCATTAAAGACATAAATATTATATTATATCCTAAGACATAGTAATGTAACTGTAACTTTGAGATACAATAAATTGAGAAGTCTCTTCTCATGTGGCTTTTTTGTTTGTTTTTTTGAGAAGGGTTTCTCAGTGTAACAGCACAGGGCTTCCTGGAGTCATTGAGAAACACTGTGTCAAAAAATGTGATGAAGAATGATAAAGTAAAACAGAATCTTGAATGCTGCCTTTAATATGCCCCCCATATATGATATATAAATATATCATATATGCACATAGACACAAGCACACATACACATGATAATTATTTAAAGTGATGCTTCTTCCTGTACTAACACTCACATTGAAAATAATTTCTCACATTCCATAGACTTAAATGTATTTTTTATAATTTTATCTCTGGATTTATGATTCCAAATTTTCTGAAATTCTTAATATCTCATGTAACTTAAATATTGCATTTTATTGTACTAAATATTTCATTTGTTTCTTATTATCTATGTACATAAAATGTTTCAATCTGAGCATTTGTTCAAAGGTAGACCAATAAAATATATGTGTCTTAATTATTTCCTTGTGCCTTATCCAATCAACTAAAGTGTTTCACATATATTTTCTCATTATTCATTCACAATGGTAGTACAAGTTGGCCATGTGATGTGTTACACATATGTAAAAATATCTGTTGTTCATATCATATCACCAGGAATATTGATGGAAACTCAAGGTGATCCTGAGTAAAGTAAGATGTATAGATATCATATGTGTAATGATGTGTTATTACACTTCTCTGGGTAAAGGTTTAAAGTCTTTCCTAAGGTATATGATCTAAGAAATCAAGAGTTTGAATTCAAATCTGAATGTTTAGTTTTCTTGATTCATTTCAATAGATATTAAGAGCATTTGTTCCTATATAAAGATCTTTTATTCAAAATTTTGGTTGTAGGTCGAGTTCTAGCATGTTTCTAAAGACAAGTGTAACCGAACTTTTAAATTATTATTTAACACTTATTTATTTATTACTAAATTCACTTATAACAAACACCAACAATTTCTTAACTATTAATCCTATAAATTCTTACAACCCCTTTAACCTAACCACTAAACCCATTGATAATTATAAAAACTACTTTCATAACCTTTTAGAATGATACAGTCTCTGGGGCAGGTCCTCAGTCGTCAGGAACACAGTCTTTGTTGTAGATTCTTTAACGCACTTAGCAGTCCTTTTTCTGGATCTCTCAGATGCAGGTTCGTTAGGGTAAGTTGGTTATTGCAGTCTCACCTTAAATAAGGCTTCATGCTTTCTTCTCTGTGGGAGACCCCAGCCTTCTGCAGGCCAACTTACTTCTTTTGAATCAGGAACTCAGCTGCTCTGCCTCAGTCCTTAAAGCCAGGCACCGTTTCCTTTAGGCCACTGATCGGACAGATCAAACCCCTCTAGGCAAAAGCTGAGCCACAGGGTCTAGTCCTTGACCTTTTGGTGTCTTGCTCAGGCTTTCTTTGCTCACTGGATTCTTTCTGCTTCAGGGAGAGAGCTGGCCATCAATGGCCAGCCCTTTTTTCAGCAGGACTCTTGGAGCTCTCTAGCATCAGGGGCCTCTTCTCTTCTGGGCTCCACGCACTGTCCTTAAATAGGAGGAATTCTGTTTCAGCTTAATTTGGGCTGCACCCACTTAGCAGCTGAAAACAATGTCAGGCCAGATACTTTGTTTCTTCAAATCCATTAAATCTTTCCTGTTTTCCTGACTTCAACCTTGTTTTTCAGTCTATTGAGTCTTTCCTGTTTTTGCTGACTTCATGCTGATAATGCTCTTCAGGCCCCGAATTAAGAGACAGTATCAGAAACTCCTATATATTTTCTAAATCTATTTTATCTAACTCCTACAGTTAGGATATGCAATTTATCCAGAGATCCAGTCACTGATTTGGCTACTGTCATACAGGTACCTCTGATTCAACCAACCACTCTGATCAGCTAAAAAAAGGAGATAGCTGTGGTTGTTTCAAATATAACTAGATAAATATTTTCAAAGCAGCATTCAATCTATATATGAAGAATATAGAAAAATATAAATTCGGTAGGTTTGCAAAATCAACAAAAAAATGAATTAGCCTTAAAGGATACTTGACAAAATGTGTAAAAATAATTATCTAAGAAAAAGTGATTATCAACTTAGGAGTGGAGGAACATGAGAGGGGTTGGAGGGAGGATATGTGGAGGGTGACTCGACAGAAAAAAGGGATATAATTCTATTAAAATTAAAATATATATACTTTTAAATGCATGCAGTCTTAAGACCAGTGTCTGGTAAGTATCTCAAGGAAATGGAGACTTCATATTATGACACCAGGACTAAGTTTTCCAGAATGAGCTCAGAGAAAGCTGCTGACACTGAAGAAAAAACATGGTTTGTATGGCACTCTGATTGAGAACATACCTATGTGAGATTTGCACCAATCATTCACATTGATCATGAGATCATAAATTATACTATTTTCAGCTTTTCTCATAAGTTTATTCTTATTTGTTAAATGCAAGGGTAGATTAATAAAAGCTTTAAAATAATTATCTAAGTGAATGATGAATTGATTTTGTGTGAAGTTTTTAAAAACTGATATTGCTCCTTTTATTGAGAATTCCATATATGAATTTTGACCATGTTCACTCTACCCTAACTCCACGCACATCCACCTCCATGTCCTTCCTACCCAACTTCATACTCTCTTCTTTCCTTTACACATAGGTAAAGTTATGCATGAAATTGGAATACAGATAAATCTTTGATAACTGCATGACATGGCATAATTAATCTATTAACTAGAGGCTGTTTTTCATTATAGAGTACTCCACTCCAGACATTTAATGCAAGACCTTCCCCACCAAATTGCATGGTGTAGGAGAGAACAAAGGGTATTTTTTTCTTCTGGTTGAGGTGCAATTCAATGCATCATATATCAGTGATAGATATCAAATATTATTATTTTGAGTTTAGGTCAAATGACATGAAAGAGAGATATAGAAAGTTTCTCTAATAACCCATGTGCTTACACCATGTGTTACCCACAAAAGTAACAGCATATATAAACAGGAAACTGTCCAAGAGAACTCTTAAAATTTGTGATAAGGATGCTGAAGTCAAATGCTCAAATGACAGCATGTGCTGGCAAGGTTGTTGGGAAAAGGAAACACTCCTATTGCTGGTGGGAGTGCAAGCTTGTACAACCAGGAGGAAATCAGTCTGGTGATATCTTAGAAAACTTAGAATAGCTCTACCTCAAGACCCAGCCATACCACTTCTGGGTATACATCCAAATGACTCCTCACTGAGTCACAAGGAAGTTTCCTCATCTATGTTCATAGCAGCCTTATTTGTAATAGCTAGAAACTGGAAACAATCCAGATGTCCCTCAACCAAAAAATGGATTAAAAAATTGTGGCACATCTACACAATGGAATACTACTCAGCTATCAGAAACAATGAAATTATGCAATTTGCAGCCAAATGAATGGAACTAGAGAAGCTCATCCTGAGTGAGCTAACCCAGACTCAAAAGGATGCACATGGCATCTATTCACTTATAGTTGGATTTTAGCCATATAGTAGAGGATATCTATACTACACCCAATGCACCAAAGGGAACATGGACATAGACTTTTTTTCCTGTCAGTGAGACACTTTTCCCTAGTGGTGCTGCCTTGTAGGCCCCCAGTGTATGAGGAGGCTCTTGGCCTTCATATGACTCCTGAACTGTGGCAGGGGACTATTATGTAGAGACACTCCATTCCAGAAGAATGGGATGGAAGGGTTAGGGGGTAGAGGGTGGGAGAGCAGGACTGGGAGGGATGGAAAGAGGACACTATGATGGATTTGTAACCTGAAGCAATAAATAAATATTTTTTAAAAAAAAAAAAGGATGCTGAAGTGTAACTCTCCACAATTTTTATCTTCTTCTTCTCCTTCTGACTTCTCTCCCTTCTCTTCCTCCTCCTATTCTTACTTCTTCACTTTTTTTTTTTTTTTGGTTGGGAGGAAATCACAAGATTTTCAGGGAATACCTGGAAGGATTGGAAGTGTGTGATAGGGGTATAAAATGTGAAAAATCCAAAATAATCAATAAAAATATTATGTTGAAAAAATAATTGGCATTATATGCAATTGTGCTGGAATTTTGTAAGCTGACGTATTAACAAAACCAGTGGGACAGTTTCTGTCTTAAACTTTCCTGCTCTCAATAATTTAACACATTTCAACTGGCTTTTTTCTTATCAAGTTTTACAGAATCCAAAATAATATTGTAAGCATCATCTCTTTATAAAATTCATGTCGTTCTTATACACATTAGTATTTTGTTTCAAAATCAATTTAATCTAAGTGCTTACTAACTACTATGTCCTTCCTTTCTCAGTTATATACATACTTAATTTAATGTTGAGACCTCCTTTAATGATTTTAATTTTCAACTTCTATTGTAACTCTAATTTTAATAAGCCCTATTATTTCAAGGCTGAAAATGTCAAAACTTAATTTGAATCACAGTATAGTTCAAGAAAAGCAATGTTTTTTTATCTAACATCACCTAAAAGAAGAGTAATATGAACACTTATAGATTTTAAGTGTTTTGAAACATGGGTCTAGTGGAAAGAACAGTCATGCAAAGGTTGTGAGTTTCTGTATCAGAAATATATACTCTGATTCATTCATCTGTCAGTATTTTTCAGATCCATTATCAGAACCCAAAATATTCTAATCCATGAGTATAAATAATATTTTAAATAACACATTCTGTTTTAAATGCACATGCTGTACATAAAGAGGAAACACTTAAATCTCTGCGGCAGATGCTTATTTGTAAATATTTAGTACTATTATAAACAGGAGCCCAGAGAATACACAACTGAAGGTTCTCAAATGCATGCCCAGTGCTGAGGGAAATGAATTTGATTTCTAGTAATTTAAGGCATCTAATCACTATCATTAAACAAATAAGGATTTATTACCTGAATGAGATGAAAACACTGTGAACACAGTAACACTTGGAAACAAATGTGACCGAGAACTTTAATTTCTGTGCACATCTTATTTGAGTACCATTTATTTGGGAAGTTTATGACCTGTGACTATTTCTCAATTTAATACAACCAGCAACTCTAGTGCTATGTCTCAGCTTCTTGTATAATTGGAATGGAGGATGTTTGTTGCAGAGGGAGAAGCTTCTGCATATTAATATTGTACAGACAGATAGTTAAGCTGGGAGGGAAAAATATGCTTTAGGAGAGGAGGAGATCATTCACAGAAATAATGGCCAAGTGTATTCAAAGACAGAGAAGCCCTGAGGAAAAAAAATAAACATAAATGTCAAGCATTACACACAGAAACCAGCCCAGAGCACCAATCTCAGGACAATAACCTGTAGTTTCAATAGCTATGAAAGCCTTCACATGCTCTAGCCTGGAAACATAGAACAGATTTTGAATTTAGATAGATCTGAGGTACATCTGAGTTTCACCCTGAATGGACTTCTTACCATGTGATCAGGTAAGCACTTGAAAGCTCTAATTTCTCTCTAGTAAAAGTAGGCTCATGATTCTTTCTGAAGCATATCATGAGGAATAGTGTCCGTAATTTTAAACTGGACCTTGGACCTGAGCAAAGATTTCCCCCAAAAAGGAAAAGATGGCTAATAAATATCTCAGAAATTGTTCATCATTCCTAGCGATTAGGGAAATGCAAATCAAAACTACTTTAAGATGTCGTCTTACCTCAGCCAGAATGTCACAGTTCAACTAGATGATCAACAACAACGGTTGGAGGAAACGTGGAGAGTAGGGAACCTTGCATCATTACTCATGGAATTGCAGACTGATGCAACCACTATGTTACTCAGACTGAAGAGCTGTCAAAAGCTAAAAGTACACCAACCATAAGATCTACCATAAGACATAGTTATACCACTCCTTGGAATATGCCCAGGCTTGACCTCTGACTCCACAGTTACGTACTTACTTAGTTCATTGCTGCCCTTTTGCAAAAGCGAGGAAGTTGAAACACCTCATACGTCCTTGAACCAACCAAAGGGTAATGAAAATGTGATATATATATATATATATATATAGCATGGAATCCAATACAGGTGTAATGAAAAAATGAAATCATGAAGCTTTCAGGTAAATTGATATAATTAGAAAAGAAAATAATGAATGAGGTAACTCAAACTCGGAAATATGAATGTCTTCTGTTCTTTCTCATGAGAGGCTGCTGGCTCCAAACTTTAGATTTGAGTTCATAGTTTGGAGTAATTGCGGAGGACAGGAAAATAACAGGAATCACTGCTTCTGTAGGAGAGTAGAAGGACAATAAAGAGGGACTAAAAGGGCACAAATGGACAGATGGTGGAAATGGGAAAGAGGGAAGGACTTTAAGAGGGAATGGGGGGATAAATACATTAAAAGGTGGGAAAATAACAATAAAGATGTCTGGAAAAAGTCATTAGGATTCATATTATTATTTTACCATTTAAAAATCCTATAATACAAGTGAGTTCATAAAGTTTAATTGAAATGTTCTCATCTGGGCTGTCAATTCTCCCTCCAAGAACAAAAGTCCATTTAACAAACTTCTAACATCAGACCTTTTGTAAGTTGTTGGTCATGATTGTCCTTGAGACTCCCCAAAATACTACAATTGCCCTCGGTTTCCTCTAAGAGGTGGTTAAGTCCTAATTGTTAAAATCACCTAGAATTTAAGACATAGGACCCAGAAGCCCATGAATTTTCAAATAGGGAAGTAACAAAGGTCTAACAAGCTATGATATCTATGAATCACATTAATGACTAATATGACACAATAACCCTAAGTGTACATGCATATTTCAGTGGTAACCAACATGTCTCTCATTGGACTTAAAATTTGTTCAGTTCAAGGGAAACTATGTCTGATACTGGAAACCTAGCCAACCTAGGACTAGTAAATTTATAGTTCTTGGAGGAGAACAGAAACTGCCACTTATTAAACCAGAGTAATCCCAAACTACTCTAAATATTTGTCCTCATACCCTCAGATAAGTATAGTTCTCAGTCTTCATAAAGGAAATTTATCTTTGTAATAGACAGAGACCATTACAGAAATTCACAACCAATCAAAATATAGAGTTGTGTAGTGGTGGTGGCTATGCAATATCTGCATGAGACAGAGTTTGACTGCCTTGCCGATGGGACTCGACAAAGCAAGGCCCATGGAAACCCCTTCCCATTTGGCAAAGACCTGTGGGTGAATTTTGTTGACCTCTATTTTTATTACATAGATCGCATGTGCTACAAGTTCTCCTTTTCACCTATGCTATTTACACTCATAGTGATATTTATTTTAACTTCATTGGTCACAGACAAGGCTTCAGGATCATGCAAGCTGAAAAAGTCCCATCCATAACTTTCTCAAAACTCTTTTGAGGGGTAAATCCCTCCTTTCCTCTCTCTACCTCATTTGATCCTCCACATGTGACCTCCAGATAGGACACATAATCATGTCCCTAGACAAAGGACTATAGTCACACTGAGTTGCAGAGTGTAGTGGGTCCTGAACATAACACTCTGGAGAAGTTGTGTCTGATCAACAGAGATATTAAAGATGGGGAAGATGTGTCTAATCAACAGAGACTTAAAAGTGGTTCTTAGAAAGGTGGTATCAGGAATTGATGGGGGCATATCAGGAATGGTTACTTGGTACAAAGTGTATGTCTCTGTCTGCAATTTCAAAGAGTACTATGAAAAATTATGGATGATGGATTTTTATCCACAAATGGTTAATTGGTCTCTCACATTGTACAATTCTGTACCCACATTTGCTGCCATATGGGTATGTGTTTATGTCAACAGGGGATTCCTGACTTGCCATTTATTTTTGGCTTATTGAAATTGTGCTTGGTAGTACAAAATATGGTTGGGGCATGATTGATCCAGAAGGGAAGGAGGAAGGGAAACTATTGGGGTGACATGTTGGGCTTTTCCAATGATGGGGCCTTTGTAATGCTGTTATGATTTCTTCAAATTAAAACAAAACAATAATAACACTTCTCAGATGAGCAGGCTTGTGAATGTATAAATAAGGATAGTAAGGATGGCTAGAATTATTTGGGGTTACTTGCTTGAATGTCAACTGGAAGTTAGTGTCTTCACTGTTGCTGGTGCCACACCTCTGTCCTCAGTTCCAGAATATTGCTGTAGTGGTGATGGACAGCAGTGGTGTCCAGTTCTAATTACAAACAACTCCTATATGTAAGGGTTGGGTAACATTGTGGAAGAAGAGTTGGAATGATTGTAAGCACTGGAAGATAAGGGAGATTTTTGTGAGATTGTGTTTTCTAGTAATGTCATTAGCTGCATCCATAAAGATTCATGTGATTGCCTAAATATGAGAAGAACATGGCAAAATCTAGGATATGCCTCAAACAAACAAAGAACTACTTGTAACTCAGGAATCATCAGAGTCAGAGAAATAATCTTTTCTAGAGAAGAGCACAGCACTTGGTTATCTAATATCAAATGGTCAGCTCCTAGAAAAACATACATATGAAGAGGACATAAATTTAAAAGAGGACAAGGGGAGCATATATGTGAGGTGTTGGAGAAAGAAAGAAGAATGAAGAAATTATTAGTTATAATATCAAAAAGAAAGGAAAAAAGATATGGCCATTGTGAAATAGTAGTAGGAATGTTATAAGAGTAACAATCACTTTCCCACTAGATTTACGGTTTGTCCCATAAATCAGGACTTATGACTGGTATTATTACTGAGGTCAAGAATATGTGTTAAGGATAGTCATAGGACATATTGGAAAACATATTCCTGTTATTCAACTAAGTAGATGTAGAATTAAACTGACTACTAATGACTTATTGCTATTCCTATGCATTAGTACATCTCTCAACTCTCATCAGATAAGTTTTCTTTACAGTAGATCAGGATTAAAACACATTCACAAGTGTCATGTGGTGAAAAAGATGCTGTGGCATACCCAGTTCTAAATGAGACATAGATATCACTGCCCTCATCCCAAGACTAAAGAATCATGACAAAAGGGTGAGAAGAAAGATGATAAAAGACTGAGGGAGTGGATCACTAGAATACTATAGTGTTTTCTGGACACAATGGGGCAGTTTAACACATGAATTGTCAGTGTCTGGGACTATATGCACAAGTCAAAATAATCAATGGAAAGTGAAGGTGACAACTGATGGGGTGATGTTATGCAGTCTAAATATTAATGAATGGGTCAAAGAGGCATCCTTGCTGTCCGTTACTTTCTGCAATTGGTTAAATAAGTGCTGAGGCTTGAGATTGGGCAAAGACAGAGGAAGGTGGGACTAAGGTACTTGGGCTTCTGAGACAGAGAGCATCTTTGGAAGAAGAAAGAGCAAGAGTGGGAAGGAGGACACGAACCATGAGTTAGAAGAAAGAACCTCATCCCATGTGGCCAGGAACATCGTCAAAGCCCAGGGAATGTATGTATATATAGGGTCATATTTGGGGAATAGAGGTAAGAGGTAGCATACATGGGCAAAGATAGGTCAGTTCAGCCCAAGGCATATTAAAATCCATCAGATGTCTCTATGTGCTCATTATAATGGAGGGTTAAGGATTGACAACCACTGAACTAATTAAATATAATATAAATACTGGTACATAATTTAATTATTTATACAAATGATGACCAACATAATTTAATTAATTCTACAAAATGGCACCCAATCACAGGAATTAGAATTCATGCTTACAACCTGAGAAGGCCTGAATGAAAGGCAGTTTCCTAGCCAAAGAGCAGGGAACTGAACCCAAATGCATTTCAAAGGTTTGGCTCCCTTAAAAAAAAGCTGTTACCTTGCAACAAAGGCAAAGAGCTAAGGCTTTGGCTCTCCCTATATACTGAAAAAATGGAAGTCTTCTAGACAGAGGTTGAGAATGGAATTAACTGTCTATACTTAAAATGGAGGAATTCATGTGTACCGATGAACTCGAGGGTTTTATCCACTTTCTCTTTTATTAGATTTAGTAAGTCAGGCTTTATGTTAAGGTCTTTGATCCACTTGGACTTAAGTTTTGTGCAAGGTGATAAGTATGGGTCTAATTTCAATCTTTTACATATGGACATCCAGTTAGACCAGCACCATGTATTGAAGATGCTACCTTTTTCCACTGTACAGTTTTGGCTTCTTTGTCAAAAACTAAGTGACTATAGGTGTGTGGGTTCATTTCTGGGTCTTCAATTTGATTCGATTGATCCACTGATCTGTTTCTATACCAGTACCATGCTGTTTTTATTACTATTGCTCTGTACTGCAGCATGAAATCTGCGATGGTGATGCCTCTGATTTTTTTTTTTTTTTTTTTTTTTTGGTACAGGATTGTTTGAGCTTCAACAGCTCAAGCTCAATGACCAACAATCAATAAATGGGACCTCATGAAACTGAAATGCTTCTGTAAGGCAAAGGAAACTGTCATTTGAACAAAATAGCAGTCTACAGATTGGAAAAAGATCTTCACCACACCTGACAGAGGGCTAATATCTAAAATTTACAAAGAACTCAAGAAATTAAATGCCAAGAAACCAAATAATCCAATCAAAAAATGGGGAACAGAGCTAAACAGAGAATTCACAAAGGAGGAATTTCTAATGGCTGAGAGTCACTTGAAGAAATGCTCAGCATACTTAATCATCAGAGAAATGCAATTCCCAACAACTCTAAGATTCCATCTCACACCTGTCAGAATGGCTAAGATTAAAAACTCTATTGACAGCACATGCTGGTGAGGTTGTGGAGAAAAGGGAACACTCCTCCATTGTTAGTGGGAATGCAAGCTTGTAAAACGATTATGGAAATCAGACTGGTGATATCTTAGAAAACTTGGAATAGCTCTACCTCAAGACCCAAGCATACCACTTCTGGGTATGCATCCAAATGATTCCTCACCAAGCCACAAGGATGTTTCCTAATCTATGTTCATAGCAGCATTATTTGTAATAGCTACAAACTGGAAACAACCCAGATGTCCCTCAACCGAGGAATGGATAAAAAGTCAAAAACAAAAACTGTGATAGAGCTATACAATGGAATACTACTCAGTCATCAGAAACAACAAAATCATGCAATTTGCAGCCAAATGGATGGAACTAGAATAGCTTTTCCTGAGTGAACTAACCCAGACTCAGAAGGATGCATTTGGCATCTATTTTCTTATGGTCAGACTTCAGCCATATAGTACAACATAGCTATGCTACAGTCAATGCACCTAAGGGAACAGGAACATAGACTTTGTTTCCTGTCAATGAGACACTTTGCTCTAGTGGTGCTGCCTTGTAGGTCCCCAGTGTATGAGTAGTCTCTTGGCCCTTATGTGACTGCTGAACTGGGGCAGAGGACTGATATGTAGGAACACTCCACTCCCATGGAGTCTGATGGAAAGGATAGGAAGTAAGGGGTGGGAAAATGGGTTGGGTGGGATGGGTGGAAAGAAGGTACTGTGATGGATATGTAACATGAAGTAATAAACATAAAAAAATAAAAATAAAATGGAGGAATTCATAACATCTTAATATGTTTGGATTCTAATTGAGTTTGTTTCTCTTAATGTACAAATGATTTTTACGCTGACAGTTGTGGTTCTATGTGTCTTTTTTGAGAAAGATCTGATGAGGATAGGCTTAGAAAAAGAGAGAGCTTACAGATGGAATACTAAGTTATTGACAATGATAATGAGGGAAGGAGGAGGCTCTTCCCTATATAGAAGACAAAATTGATGGCAACTGGATCTCAGAGCTCCCTGACTACTAGGTGCTAGTCAGGGTTCTCTGGAATGGGCCCACTAATGATTTACAGTCACAACTAGATTCCAAGGAATAATGAACAGAACTTTAATTGGACCATGGGATGACAAGGTTAGACCAAGGAATATTTTTGGAATATTCTTGCTTCTTTTCTTGACTTTTGTTCTGATGTCTTTGATTAGTGGGAGGTAGAAAGAATGTTTTTCTGGTTTGGCATTGCTAAAACATGAGAGATTTTTTTTGAAGATTTTGGACAGATTTCGAATTGTTGCTGCAATTCAGAATTGCTCTCTGGGTTACAGAGTTACAATTATCTGAGATTTAAGTGAAATATTCAAAGAGGGTGGTAATGGTACATGCCCTTAATCCCATCACACTAAAGAAATAAATGAGCAGATCTCTGAATTCCATACTATTGTAGTCTAAACAATGAAGGCAGGGCAGAACACCTGCTGATAAGATAAGGCTGCTTGCTAAGGGACAGTTTAGAATTCAAAATAACACATTTTTTTTTTCCTTGAAGGTACTATGTAAGTTTTTGCTTAGTAATAAATAATAATGTCCTTATTATTCTAAAGGATAATACACAGAATCTTATATTTGTATAAAGAGAAAGGTGACAAGCCAATCTCCTTAGGTGTGGGTCTCCCATGGGAGAACTGGTTTCAAAAGGCATTTCGCCCCTAAAACAGATATGTTAATAGCCAGGCATCTTGGTTCATGTCTTTAATCCCAGCACTTGGGAGGCAGAGGTAGATGGATCTCTGTGAGTTCAAGGCCAGCCTGGTCTACAAAGTGAGTCCAGGACAGGGTATACACAGAAAAATCCTATCTTGGAAATCACAGGAGAGAGAGAGAGAGAGAGAGAGAGAGAGAGAGAGAGAGAGAGGCTATTAGTTAATGTAAGGACCCAGAATTAGACTGGGGGAGGAACATGAAAGCTGCATGCCTCCCACTGCCAACAGCTAAGAAAAGCTAACATAAAACAGTATAAAGGTAATTCAAATAATTAAAGTCATACCTTGGTCCCAAAACTTGGAAGACAAGAAAAAAACAGGTTCCTTTTGTGTTCAAGGCCAATCTAATCTACAGAGCTCCACAGAGCAAATCAAGGCAGCTCAAGTTACACAGAGAAACCTTGTCTCAATAAGGATAGATATATTCACAAAAAAATTAAATCTTCAAGGAAAGAAGAAAAGGAAAGAAAAAATGTAAATACATACCTTTGATCCTAAAATGTGGGAGACAAAGGCAAAGACAAATAGGTTCCATTTGGGTTTGAGGCCCACCTAATCTACAAAGAGCCCAAACTACACAGAAAAAAAAAATCTGTTTCAATCAATTAATAAATTTATGTTAACTGTAGAGGAGAATACATAAACTCCATACAGTCTTATACTGAATTTTCAACTTAAAAGTTATTATATATAGTGATGTATATGTAATAATAATTACAGAAATAAAAAAAAGGTCTTCCATTCTAACTGAT
The DNA here is from genome assembly GCA_907164525.1 of Lophiomys imhausi. Taxonomy (NCBI): domain Eukaryota; kingdom Metazoa; phylum Chordata; class Mammalia; order Rodentia; family Muridae; genus Lophiomys; species Lophiomys imhausi. The sequence continues at coordinate 778,183 of CAJQZJ010000279.1, forward strand.
AGAAATCAGATTGGACTGGAACAATCTCCTGTAGATCTTGGCTTCAAACAAAAGAACAAATGGGCAACTTATATTTGCTGATTACACCATGTGAGAATAGTTCAACTGGCTAAAACACACACACACACACACACACACACACACACACACACACACACACCCATATAGCCATATAGAAAACACATGACTTATTACATGCTATCCTTTCATATGGCCTGAATAGAGACTTACAAATGTCTTTCTTCTGCTCAAAGAGCTGAAAGTTTTCCTTACTTGATTTGTGCATCCTGCACATCCAAGGCAGGATGTAATAACAGAACTATATGTTACTTGTGAGAAATTATATATTTTCAGAAAAAAGCTACCAGATACCAAAGAAGACAAGACAAATAGCCCAGATAACCCAGCATCACAGACTGCCTCAATAGTAAAATCTGCATCCAGAACAACTTCAAAAGAGCTTGCTAAGATGGTCCAGCCTCACAGACTGTTCCAGCCAGGACTTCAATAAAGCCCTGAACTTTCACACTTAAAGTTCAACTTTGGACTACAAACTGCTCAGGAGATTCAAATTGCTGAGCACATAGAGACTGAACAACAAATGTTACTATTAACTTGCTTAATCATTTTTCCATTTTATTTGGGACCCCAAACAGTCTTATTTCCCATTCCCAAAAAGTGGGGTGGATGATTCTTTTGTCATTTGATGGGTCATAGATATTGTTTATGGAAAGTGGTTACAAGTTGTCAAATGGTCTTTTTAAGCAAGGTGTAGGAGATTAGACTCAAGGACTTTTCTCACTCTTTTTATTTTTCTCTATTTTTCTTTCTGTCTTATATAGGGAGAAAAGACTTGAAAAGAAAAAGAGGGGGAGTATGGGTATGTAAAATAGAAATTATAAGATATAAGGGTAGATTATTGAATCTGCTCTGAAACTTAAAACTATTGTTATTCTCAAAATAAGGTTATCTTTTGATATATTGGTATAGAATTTGCTATATTTATACAAAAAATAAGCTTAATTTTTGATTCAGTCGTATAGAATTTTATATTCTGACACACACACACATATATATGTATATTTGAACTCTTATTTAAGCTGTTGTGCCTATACAACTCATTTAAAAGCACAGATTTACTTCCAATCATTTTATGGGTTGCTATTGCAATCTATTTAGGAGTCTGGGTAATATAGGTTGATGGCTGGCCAAAGAAGTTTCTGGTAATGTCAAATGATAGTCTTAACTTATCACAAAATAGTCTTACCAGGTTAAACAGATAGTAGATGGTTAATAGTATAAAGTTTTCCTGTTCAGGAATAGCATAGATAGACGATAGATTTATAAATAAACAGTCGTCTTCAAAACCCTCAGAGGCAAACAGAAAATGTCATTTAATGATGTTTTATTATTTTAAGAATTGCTTAACTTAAGACAGTCAACTCCTGACAACTCCAATTTGACTTGGAAGGAGACAATGAGCATCAAATACCTCCATCAGGAGATAATTCCTACTGGGCAAAAATGTCGCTGCTCTCTCAACAGACTATATACAGACTATCTCAACATAAAGATGGACCAGAGCTTAAATGCAGGTAAGTTGATGGCCTGATTCTGCAGAGACAGTGTGAGCAAGTCCTTCTTACTTCTTGCTGCACAGTTTAGTCTGTGAGATATGCTTGGACAGAAGGATGAAGATGATGCTCTAATGGTATCAGGAGATATTTGGGACTGTCTAGGCAGCAAACTGTCATTTTTCCTTTTGGAAACTGCTCTCCTGTATGTACTTCCTATTCACTTAAATAATAACTTTAGCCCTTCTTATGTCCTTGATTGGGTTGAAGTCATAATAGATATAAAATTTAAATTAAACTTGAGTTGTTTAGGATTTAAAAGGATATTTTTGAATAAATAAAATATTTGGGTTTATAAATATAGGATATTATAGAAATATTCATGTTAAAAAATTTAGACACACCAAGATAGATGATTTTTTTTCTTCTTTAAAATTGTCTGATTCAAATAGGCTAAACATTATGTGTGTAATTTTTATATATGTTTTTCTTGATTGTTTCATAATTGTTCTTACTGCTTTTACTATATGAGTAAAAAAGTTAGTCTTTTTATTAGACAAAAGGAAGGAATTGATGGGTGATATTATGCATTCTAAATGTTAATTAATTGGTCCCAGAGGACTGCTTGCTATCTGTTACTTTCTCTGACTGGTTAAATAAATGCTGAGGCTTGGGATTGGGAAAAGACAGAGGTAGGCGGGACTAAAGTGCTGGGGTTTCTGAGACAGAGAGCATCTTCAGAAGAAGCCTCCAAGACAAGAAGCCAAGAGCAATAAGGAGGACTCACACCATGGGTTAGAGAAAAGTACATCTTTCCACATGGCCAGGAACATAGGCTGAGCATTGAGAACAACAGCCCAGGGGACATATGTATATGGGGTCATATTTGGGAAATAGAATTGTAAACTAGCTATGATTGGCCAAGATTGCTCAATTCAGGCCAAGACTTGTTAAAATTCATGTGGTGTCTGTGTGCGCATTTATAATGGTGAGATAAAAATTAATAACTATCGCTGACCAATTATATATAATATAAATACTGGTTAATAATTTCATTAATTCTACAAGTCACAAAATTCTACTCCTAGTTGAAGAGCTGATGGCAGGTGCTTTCTGGAAGAGGTAGAATCCATTTTCTTTATGGAGATGGAATCTGAGAGGTCATTTTCCTCACAGCAGATGCTCCTACACATAGGTGCACACAGGCAGCTCTAAGTGAATTGTAAAGAGATTTTTAAACTCATGGAGATGGTTGCATAGTAGAATGTTAAAGTCAGTTGTGAAATATGTATGGACTGGAAATTGGGAATGTATTATATGCCTTATTATAATTCTCATAATTGTGGCCTAGTTATTTTTGTTGTTTTCTATTGTATTTGTGGTTATAAGAGAAAGACCCATTTGTTGGACTGAAAGGGGGAGCTGTTGGGGGAAAAAAGATATACCTTAAACTTAAAAAAAAAAGAAGCAGGTGGGAGGTTGAGGGGGAAGAGGGTGGGACCGGAGTGGGGAGTAGGGAAGGGATTGTGATTGAGATGTAACTTGAAGAAATAAAAAAATAATTTAAAAGAAGATCCTGAAAATGGGAGATAACTGGAGTAGTGGTTACAGAGGGAAATTTTCTTGGGAGGGAATGGGGTTGTGGACTTGCTCAAAACACATTATGTACATGTACAGCATTGTCAAACACTATAATAGTAAGAGTTTCCTCAAGCTGAGACTATTATTCAGAAGAAAGGGGGTGGGAGAAATGTCTGCTCATATACAACCTCATCTTTACACTAAGATAAACAAAAATTTCTAATGAAGGAGCAACGTATGTTTCTGGATTACAGATCTGTGAAATTAGAGTTCAAAATACTGCATACAACATGTAGAGTTATGTTTAAGTTCCTCAGAGAACAATAAAAAACTTTTATTCATTACAAATAAGACTTTTCTGGGAACTTCATGTTTAAATCTTTATGGATGTCTTATCTTTTTAGTCCTACACTAATATCATGGGAAGGCTTAAAGCTAAATTTCCCCAGTGTCTACTTTCATCTGTTTTCTCCTCAACCTGAGCCATCTTGTTTTGCTATGTTCTTTAGTCAGCCTGAAATATTTGTCATTACTTCTATTCTTGTTTAATAAACATTTTATGTACCAAAACACAGCATCACTGGGAGGAAATACTACTCACGAGTATGGTATTCTATGGAAGTCTATGACTTATCTTATTGTAATATAACTGACTTACTGGAATTAATGTCACTCTGTAAACATGCTTGGCCATCTATTTTTAGAATGTGTTGTATATCATAGATCTACATAAGGTAGGCACCATTCATTCCTGATTCTAGTTCCATGAGATCTGACAACCTCTCCTGTCCTCTTTGACACCAGACAAGGAGATGACACACACATGCAGAATACTATCACAAAAATAAAACAAAACTAAATATAGTTTTAAATAATATTTACAGAAGTAATGAATATATTTTGTAATTTTTTTAATTAAGTTGTATAGTGTTCCTGAAATGCATCTTATATTTTCATATAATATGTATAAGGAATTAATATATACCTATATTTTATTTCTGTATCTAAACAATGGTCTTAAGAAATTAATATAACTGACCATCTTAAATGAAAAAAAGCTATGAGCATGAATATGATTTAGAAGAAGTAATTGTGCAGGTCATTATTTAATAATGTCATGTCAATATTACCCACCTGGGAAATATTTCTGAAATTTGCATAGCATGCAAGTACTTTCTAATACTTTGACTTAAGGTCAAATCAAGTACATTTTGACAATATAGTTTTCAAATTAGAATATAAATAAAATAAATGAAAGCATTATTCAGAAAACATGAATCTTGGGATATGAAAATAATTATGGATGAGTATGTAGAAATTCCATTCATAGTACGTTCTGTTTTTGTATAGCATTTTGCAAGATCATGATTATCTGTAAGTGGAACAATAACGCTGTGTCTGTTCACTAGATACACTAATTATTAAACCACAGTGTCTGGAATGTGCTCTAACATGTATTTTTTTATGAATATATCTCAAATAATCAAAACAAGAAGCCAGTAAATCCTTCAGAATGCTGGATGGAAAATGAGATTTAGTATTATAACTTTAACTGTGAAAAAAAAAAAAACTACAAAGTTAAACAGAAACTGCTTGGATTTGAGACATGGTTTCTCAGCGAGTAAAATTGTAGTTTTGTGATAAAAATAAAATCTTAGTTTATTGATAAAAATAGAATCTGTTGTGTATCACAGGAAAAGGTCATAAAAATAGCTACTATAATAAGATAGTTTTTTTCTTTCAAATAAATTATATATAAATAGTCTATTGGTATATTAGCAATAATGTATAGTTATGACAATGTTTATCATGTATGTTTAAAGAATATTTAAAAGAATATATTTATATTCTAAGTTCCATGTCCCAAGGTTTTGAATATTTTAACTCTTAAAATTTTCTGTGAGATTAAAAGTTGGAACATCATGCTCATTGTGATGGATGAGATTTTATGAATGCATCTGAGCCAGGAGATACATAAAAATCCAATATCAAGGGGTCATCTAGTTTTCTGAGCATAACTTGTTTTCCAGTATGATTAATATTTTCTCTTCTTTCCTGTTTAGCAAAAAATTCATTTGGAATAAAACAAAGAGTTTGAAGCACAGTGAAATAGATAGCTTACCTAACATTTTCTTTTGTTATTCCTACTTGTAAGAAGTTTTGTCAGTTTCTGAGAATAACATAATATCTCAAAAAAACCCATAAAATCTATCACTTTTCATCTGTAAAGTACTGTATAACAACTTAAGGCCTATTGTATGTGTATAGTCTTGTAATCCCAGAAGGTAGGAGGCAGATACAGGAGCATTCCCATCCAAGGCCAGCATAGGTCATATTAAACCTATATAAAACATTCAAGTTTTATATATATGAATAAGTATTTTGAATATATAATATTATTTATGTGTTCAAGTATATAAATTAGTATATATGTATACATATATGTATGTATATATGGTGTGTGTGTCCATAGTATATGACAGTAATTTATTCAAACATACCTATTAAATTAAAAATTTTGTAAGATATTTGTTGTCCTTTATTTTCTAAATGATATTATACAGTCTAACACAAATCTATATCATAATAGTGCATTGAATAGCACATGTATTCATATGAACGAGTGTTTTGTGTACATGATGTGAAGGATAAACATAAAATATCCCAAGCCTGCAGGCAATTGCATAGAATGTAGACTGTCATTTCTCTAATTTCACAATGTCATAACTGTCAGATTTAAAGCTATCTCAACTGTGAAAGAGTGTAGTGTCATGCACCTCTTGTCCAGGGAAATTTCAAAAGCCAAAACTTGAGTCATGGTTTCTATGGACATAATTGTTTCATAACTTTATATAGTGAAACAACAAGCCTACATCAAACCAGGAAAGGATCTCATTGTCTATATTTGTGAAAGCAAGTCTGTAGCAGCATTTATATACATACACACTCAGGTGAGTGTGTGTGTGTGTGTGTGTGTGTGTGTGTGTGTGTGTGTGTGTGTGCCTGTGCTTGTGTGTATTTCAAATCACCACAAGTGATAACAGGCTTCTTTAAAAACTTAGAATTTGTGTTCTCAGTATCCCTCCATAACCAATTTTCAATACTTTTTCCCAAGTAATAAAATTTTCAACACTTTTCCCCAGTAATAAAATTTTCTGTGATTTGCATTAAAATTTATGTTTTATATTTAATTAATAATTTATAAAACTAGAAAACTGAAATCAGAAAAACAATACTCTGTATACACCTAATGTTTTAAATATTCATATTTTAGTAATGTATCTAAACATAACATTCTATCTGTAAATTAGGGTTTTTTTTAACTATTTGCAATGGAAATGTGGGTATTTGGATAAATTACCTCCCGTATTTTTATATCACAAATTGTAGAAAAGTTTCAATAAGAAAGACATGCAGATAAGTGAAGCTAGGTCAATTGAATTTAGAATGATAGTTACAGGCAAACTGTGATTTGTGATTGTAGCAGAATAAATTGGTACTATATTTTTTTGTTTTATTTCTAAGGGTGGGAATTCATGACAATCTTTCCTCTTCATCCTGGAACATGGTCTGGCATGAGCTTGCACAGTTTTTGGGCATGCTGTCACATACTCTGTGAGTTCACTTTTGTTTTGTTTTGTTTGTTTCTTTGCTTGCTTGCTTTCTGGAATAGTTTCCTTTCAGTCATTCACCATTTCTGTCCCTTACAATCATTTTACCCCATCCTCAAAGATGACTGAGTCTTTGTGGTAAGAGGTGCCATAGAGATGTCACATTTAGGGCTGAATACTCTGAAGTCTCAGTTTCTGCATCTTGACCAATTGTGGGTCTCTGTGTTAATTTATACCCACTGCAAAATGGGGATTTAACTCCTTAGAACTTGACTATAAGATCATGTTGCTGAAGAAAGCCCACACTTGAGTCACAGAATGTAACAAAATCAAGCTGTTAGAGACTTACTGGTTAGCTTTCATAGTGCTGCAAGGTGATCATGCATGCTACCAGAGGAGAAAAGTCATCAATCTTGTATAGCTTAGAACCCCATGAACTACCAGGCTAGATATGACCACAATAGTACATGACTGTTGTTAAGGTAATTAACTGCTTTCTGATTGGATGTAAGACTTACTCCAGAAGAGGGAGCTTATACTTGTGACATCTAGTAACCAGGGCCATCAAACAATGGTTAAACAGGTAGTAGGGTTTAGTTGAGAATCCACTACCACTACTCTGCTAAAATGACTTAGAATTTAATTGACCCCTAACTTCTTATCTTTATACACATAGATTAGTGCATCTCTCAGATACTTATTTTATAAAAAGCATTAAAATACCATGATTAAGAAACTGACCAAATATATACATATAGTTTGAACAAAATTCACTTTCCTTTTAGAAACAAATCTCCCAGGTCATTGAATGCTCTGATTCTCCCATTTTAGAGGATGGAAATTTAAGAATAAAAAGAGGGTTCTAAATTTTATTACTATTAGCTTGGTGTTTCTTGTTGCTTATTTTAATTTTTTTAAAATATCTTGGAGATAGAGTCTCATGTAGACATAGACTACTTTGGAAATTACTATATAGTAGAGTATGAACTTCTGCATCTTCTGCCTCATCTTCCTGAGGGGATAATATTAGAAGTGTGAACTATAATGTTTTTTTCTTCAGTATTTAGGCTTGAACCCTCACTTTCTTATATTAGATAAATATTCTCCAACTGGGCTATATCTCATACCAAGTAATATTTTCAGTCAAAATCTTGCAATCACTTAATATTTTTCTTTTAAAGATAAAAGTTAGCTTCTTAATATATTGTTTTGAATTGTGTGAAGACACAATTTTTTTAGTGCTGTCAACACATTCTAAGTAATATTCCACACTTAATCACATTTTCTAAGAATCAAGTCACTTCCTAAAAACTGCTTAATTTTAATAATAAAAATTCAAAAGAATGTACTTTAATGTACCCCTGAAATCTTCATATCCTAAAGAACTCATTTTTCTTGTTACAATTGTCAGAATCCTTGCCATCATTATAAAGCTAATTTTTATTAATAAAGTGTTTTGAATTTACCAAGAATGCTCTATTGATGTAAAAATGTGATCCATGTTTGTTTGCACTGGGCTTTACCATGGAACTATGTTTTAAATGGCACAAGGATGCAGAAAAATCATGGGGGCACCTTTGGTGTGGAGAATAGAATTATTACAATGAATTATTTATGGGAATGGCATCCAGCTTGCCACAGCCACATGGAGGTCTTCTAATTTGAGGCTATCCCATTTAACATTTCTCTAGTTAAAGAACACTAAGATTGGTCTTAAAAAAGATTTATTCATGTTTATTTTATGTGTATGTGTGTTTTGTTTGCATATATGTGTGCACTTTTTGTACCTGGTATCTAAGAGATCAGAAGAGAGGCTCAGATCCCCTGGAAATTAGTTACATACAGTTGTGAGCTAACATGTGAGTAATGGTGACCAAACTCAGGTACTATGTGAAAATAGCTACTCTTAACTACTGGACTGAATTATGCTCTGCAATAAAACTAATAATATAAGAAGAATTTTCAAGCAACAAAAAATGTGTCACTATTGTTTTTATCAATGCAAATTGTGCTGTTTGAAGTCTCCATGTCTAACAATGATTAAAACTCCTGCCATCTGCCTTATGAAACTAGAATTTAAAGTATTTTTGTAGATGTTTCTTTTTATGTAATGATGTGTTCTTTCTTTGTATCTGATAACTTTTGTTTTATTGAACATACTGAACATAATCCTGTTTTATTTAACAGTTTAGAACTCTTTCAGGAGTTTGAAATTATGCTTAAAGTACTCTAGCTTGTATATTCACATTAAAATTATTTTAAAAACAGGAACAAGAATCATGGGATGTCATAGATTGTATTCAAAGTCCTACATTTGGCATGTTATATATCAGTAAGTAAATATCATATCCAAATAAAAAATTATGCTTCAAATTTAAATCTATTTTCAATTGAAATCATAATACTACAATAAAAACCATAAAAAAACTACTGTGCCAACATGGTTGTGAATAATAGCTTTGTTCAAATCCCAGGTCAGTGTAAGGCACTATGCTGAACATCACTCAACAAGAGGCTTCACTCCTACTAATGAGCACTCAGTAATTGAAAGTGCTTTACATGATACCAAAGGAGAAAAGTAATTTTCAGTTTCACCCATCTACAATTTGGTTGAGTTGTTGCAATGTAATCTTTGTGGAAAACTATATATACACCTGATATGATGCTATATTGATAAAATAGTAAACTTTTTATTAAAGTAGCAATAATATAGCATTTCAAAAGAGTTGAGAGAAAATATGCATTTATAAAAGGATTTAATTTAGCTTTATTCATGCATATTCCACATAACCAATATATTCTTGTTTACTTTTGTTGAGCCAATGGATATCTTTTAATATTTTTCATGAGGATATCATAATATCTTTTTTACTGCATTATAATAATCCCTTGGTTATTGGGAAATTGTAATAAACTCTGAATAAAGATGTTATTAGAATTGATTTGATAGTTGAGTTGAGTTTAGAAACCAAGATCAAATTAAATGGAGAGAAACTTAAAGGATTTCCTCTAAACCCAGGGACAAGGCAAGGATGTCCAATTTCACCATATCTCTTCAACATAGTAATTGAAGTTCTTCCTGGAGCAATAAGACAACTAAAGGAGATCAAGGGGATACAAATTGGAAAAAAAAAGAAGTCAAATTATCCCTATTTTCAGAAGATATGATAGTGTACATAAGCGACTCCAAAATTTCCACCAGAGAACACTTAAAGCTGATAAACACCTTCAGCAAGGTAGCTAGATACAAAATTAATTCAAAAAACACAGAAGCCCTTTTTTATACAACAAATAAATGGGCTGAGAAAGAAATTAGGGAAACAACACCCTTCACAAAAACCAAAAACAATATAAAATACTTGGGTGTAACTCTAACCAAGCAAGTAAAGACCTGTATGACAAGAACTTCAGGTACTTGAAGAAAGAAATTGAAGAGGACATCAGAAGATGGAAGAATCTCCCATGCTCATGGATAGGTAGTCTCAACATAATAAAAATGGTCATCCTGTCAAAAGCAATATACAGATTCAATTCAATTCCTATCAAAATCCAAACACAATTCTTCAAAGACCTGGGAAAAAGCAATTCTCAACTTCATATGGAATAACAAAAACCTAGAATAGCTGAAACAATCCTGTTTAAAAAAAAACATCTGGAGGCATCACCATCCCAGATTTCAAGCTGTACTACAGAGGAATAGTAATTAAAACAACATGGTACTGGCATAGAAACAGTCCAGTGGACCAATGGAATCTAATTGAAGACCCAGAAATTAACCCACACATGTGGTAACTTAACTTTTGACAAAGAAGCCAAAACCATACAATGGAAAAAGGACAGCATCTTCAACAAATGGGGCTTGTCTAACTGGATGTCAATATGTAAAACAATGGAATTAGACCCTTGTTTATCAAGGTGCACAAAACTTAAGTCCAATTAGATCAAAGACCTTAACATAAGGCCTGACACACTGAATCTATTAAAAGAGAAAGTGGGGAAAACCCTGGAACTCATTGACACAGGTGACAACTTCCTGAACAGAACACTAACAGCTCAGGACCTGAGACCAACAATCAATAAATGGGACGTCATGAAACTGAAAAGCTTCTGAAAGGCAAAAGACACCGTCATTTGAACAAAATGGCAGCCTACAGATTGGGAAAAAAATCTTCACCAACCCCACATCTAACAGAGGACTAATATCCATAATTTACAAAGAACGCAGGGAAGTAAATGCCAAGGAACCAAATAATCAAATCAAATAATGGGGAACAGAGCTAAACTGAGAATTCAGAAAGGAGGAATCCCTAATGGCTGAGAGACACTTGAGGAAATGCTCAGCATCCTTAATCTTCAGACAAATGCAACTCAAGACTACTCTGAGATTCCATCTCACAGCTGTCAGAATAGCTAAGATAAAAAATTCAAATGACAGCATATGCTGGCAAAGGTGTGGAGAAAGGGGAACTCTCCTCCATTGCTGGTGGGAGCAAAGGTTTGTGCAACCACTATGGAAATCAGTCTGGTGATATCTTAGAAAACTTGGAATAGCTGTACCTCAAATCCAGCTACACCACTTCTGGGTATACATCCAAATGATTCCTCACCAAACCACAAGGACGTTTCCTCATCTTATTCATAGCAGCCTTATTTGTGATAGCTAGAAGCTGGAAGCAACCCATATGTTCCTCAACGGAGGAATGGATAAAAAAAAAAAAAAAAAAACTGTAGTACATTTTCACAATGGAATACCCTCAGCCATGAGAAACAACAAAATCATGCAATTGTCAGCCAAATGGATGGAACTAGAGAAGCTCATCCTGAGTGAGGTAACCCAGACTCAGAAGAATGCAATGTCATCTATTCACTTATAATTGGATTTTAGCCATAAAGTACAGGATAACTATACTATAGCCAATGCACCAAAAGGAACAATAACTTAGAATTTGTACCTGTCAATGAGACACTTTTCCCTAGTGATGCTGCCTTGTAGGCCCCCAGTGTATGAGGAGGCTCTTGTCCCTCATATGACTGCTGAACTGGGTCAGGGTCTGATATGTAGGGACATTCCACTAGGAAGAAGTGGGATGGAAGGGATAGAGTTAGAGGGTAGGAGGGTGGGACTGAGGGGTGGAAAGAGGGTACTCTGATGGAGATGTAACCTGAAGTAATAAATAAATATAAAAAAGTGAAAATTTTGTCAAAGCAATGGTTTATAACACCATATGGAAAGGGAACCTTACTGTCTTTCCTCTTTTCATCTAAGACGCAATTCCAAAAGGATGTCTCAGTCTCAGTCTTAACTTCCCTAATTTCTTGATTCATCAACTCTTTCAAGTATTTATTACATAAATTTTGATATAATACTTTTCTCTTATTAATGTAGCTGAAATGCAACTGTTAAAACGTAATGTTCATGATAGTTCTTGTTAAGTTTATAACATTGAGGGCCACATAGGGCAGTATCCAGTTATTCATTACTGAGAAATATTATCATAATGACAAGTTTTGTTAATCAATAAATTCCTTCCCAGAAAGAATGCTGCACTAGAAGCTCCATTTGCACTAAGAATAAGTACTGTAAAGATTACCTTTTTAAAATATTTATTTATTACTTCAGGTTACATCTCCATCACAGTGTCCTCTTTGTACCCCTCCCACCCTTTACCCCTATTCCTTCCATCCCATTCCTCTGGAATGGAGTGTCCCTATGTATCAGTCCCCCACCCCAGTTCAGCAGTCATATGAGGGCCAAGAGCCTCCTCATACATTGGGGGCCTACAAGGCAGCACCACTAGGGCAAAATGTATCATTGACAGGGTGAAAAAAAAAAGTCTATGTCCATGTTCCCTTTGGTGCATTGGTTGTAGTATAGTTATCCTGTACTAAATGGCTAAAATCCAACTATAAGTGAATAGATACCATGTGTGTCCTTCTGAGTCTGGGTTAGCTCACTCAGGATGAGCTTCTCTAGTTCCATTCATTTGGGTGCAAATTGAATGACTTCCTTGTTTCTGATAGCTGAGTACTATTATATTGTGTAGATGTACCACAATTTTTTAATCTATTATTCGGTTGAGGGACATCTGGGTTGTTTCAGTTTCTAGCTATTACAAATAAAGCGGCTATGAACATAGATGAGGAAACCTCCTTGTGATTCAGTGAGAAGTCATTTGGATGTATACCCAGAAGTGATATGGCTGGGTCTTGTATTAGAGCTATTCCAAGTTTTCTAAGATATCACCAGACTGATTTCCATATTGGTTGTAAAAGCTTGCACTCCCACCAGCAATAGAGGAGTGTTTCCTTTTCCCAACAACCTTGCCAGCATGTCCTGTCATTTGAGCTTTTAATCTTAGCCATTCTGACAAGTGTGAGATAGAATCTCAGAATAGTCTTGACTTGCATTTCTCTTATGATTACAGATGGTGAGCATTTCCTCAAGTGTCTCTCAGCCATTAGGGATTCCTCCTTTGTGAATTCTCAGTTTAGCTCTTTTCCCCAGTTTTTTATTGGATTATATGGTTTCTTAGCATTTAATTTCTTCAATTCTTTGTAACTTTTGGATATGTAATCCTCTGTCAGATGTAGTAGTGTTGGTGAAGATTTTTTCCCAGTCTGTAGGCTCCCATTTCATTCAAATGACAGTGTCTTCTGCCTTACAGAGCTTTTCAGGTTCATGAGGTCCCAAGAATGAGCATAGAGAATAATCTAGGAGAAAGAGTTGTTGAATTTCAGAGAACTAAAGGTGGAAAGAGACAGAGGAAACTGTTAATGATGTGCTGGAGCCATATAAATAAATTAATAAGAATATTTTAAGCCAAGGTAAGGTATCATGTTGATTCTGAAGATAAAGGGAAGCTGTAAAAATGGAATCAAAGAAAGAAATTGCAATATATTTTATACAATATAATTATGTAATTGTTATATAACATAGCAATATTATTATATAATATAATAATAAATATAATAATATAATATACATTATATATGTATATATCCTTACTAGGTCCTCATAGAAGCAGGAATTAAATGTATTTTAACCACTACAGTCATATCTCATACCTCCTTCCTCAGATTATATAGGAATGTTTATTTTAAATTTATGTGAGTTCAGATGTTTTGTAAGGTTGTTTGATTGTGTTAAGAATAGTGAACATGATAATGATTAATAAAGGAAACCCAAATTAACTTTATTCTTCTCCTGGTGCCTTTATTTTCATACTTTCAAGACAAGGTTTACACTTATATTTAAAGCATAGTTATCTTTTAAATGAAATCTTCCTGTAGAATGCAGGTTGCATTCAAACTAGGAGTTCTCCTACCTTGGTGTCCCACCTGCTAGGATTAATGGAGCTCAGCATTGTGTATTAGATGCGCATTTTAAAACTATACTTTTCAAAGTCCAAATAATATCTGATATTATGACTGGCTTCTTTGAGATTAGCATTTACCAATTTGGAATTTAACAATTTAATATTTAAAATATTTCCTAGCTTTATGGGCAGGAATTTTCATCTGTTTGACTAACTGAAGTTATTCAAACTTTGGAACAATAAAATAATTTTTGCAGATTAGATGTACATACTGTAACAAATTAATGAATACATGAGTAAATGAGTCATCTATAGTAACCATAGACATAAGGCAATGACTACATGATCCCAGAAACTTGAAGTGTCTGGCCTTGGTCCCTTTTTATCTGTATGTTCTTTTCTGTAACCACAATAATGTAAAGTTCAGTTTTATTTTATTTTATTTTCTCACAGAATATTTCTGTATTCATTTTTGCTTTAATCGATTCTATGTAAGATGCTCCCTAAACTTAATAGTAGATTAGAAGATTACTTTGGTTGAAGTTTTGTTATTGAGGCCCACAGCCAGCCACTTACAAGCTCCTAAATATGAAAACCCTCAATATACAATATAATATATATATGCATATGCACAAATCTCTATATATTCCATGATTTCAGGCATCTAGTTGGATTTTAAGAATATATTCACTGCATATAAAACATAATTATTATAAAAATAAAGAGGATGTGTAAAATGCTTCACAGTCCAGACAATAATTGAGGTAATAATTTTCCATCTCTTGTACCATGATAATGGATACACAGAATTTCTCATAAAAAAGAAACTTTTAATAAATGCATTGTTAAGATAAGAATGAAATCTTAAAATAAATTCATCATGGAGAAAGATTCTACTTTGAAGATTCCTGCTATTGTTTTTAAGAATTGAGTCCGATTCCAAAATTTTATTTCTTTTTAACTTATTGAAGATCATTCATATAAAATCCAACCAATGCAAATTATAGAAGGGTTAAGTGACAGTAATAATTATGAAAAAAATAGCAAATGCCAAATTAAGTCAATACTTGAAGGTTTTTTAAAAAGATCCATATTTGTGTGAGTGATGTAATATATGTGTGTATATAAATGCATATTGATGTGTGAGAGTTTGCATAAGAAGATACAGGATACAGTGTGTGTATACATAGCACTTGTCAGATAATTAGTAGTTAGACAGGTCTAAGCTCTGGAACAGATTTCTTCTGCCAGACTTTACCATCATTTGCTATCATCACTAGCACTTCATGTACTAAATCTTCAACTGAGATAGAAAACAATTTTCAAAAAAAATTCCTTCTGCAACATTTTATGAATAGTACACTAAATACATTTGAGATGCATTTTTTCACATGTAATCTTGAGAGAAACTGTCAAATTGGGAATCAAATGAGGACTGCAATGATTGCCCAATGAACTCTTGGTAGTATTGGTGGCAAATTTACATTTACATATAAGCACACAAGCTTGCTGAAATCTAGAGACATGTTTTGTCTTCCCATTTAAAATTTTATTACTCAACACTTATTTATGAGGTTTGACAAACAATGACAGGACTTTGTCTAGTATCTAGTGTGACTGCAATTCCATGAATTACAGAGGACTTCTTGTGAAACATGTTAAAGGAAAAATGTTTGTTTAGAATCAGAATGGAGTGTGTGTTTGCTGTTGTGAAGATAAGTTATATCTGAAATAATGAGATAAATCTCCCTTTCTTTGCAGTACAAACAGATGAAACTCCATCAGAAAAGCAAGATGCAAATACAAAGATTTTTGTTTAGGAAGTGTTTTAGTTTCAGATGTGGCACCACATGAGACCTTCCTAAGGAACTGCAGTAGATTCAGTGAATGACAGCTTATCGCCCCACAGTATAAAGGAAATCTGTATTGCTATGTAGTTATCATGTTCTCAAAGGTAAGCATATAGGAAATTGACATGCCAGGGTTAGAACACTATCAGCTAGCTGTATATCACTAGTATGAAATACTTGTGGTATTGCCTTAGAAAGAGAATATTTTCATTAAGGTTCACTGTTTAGGAGGTTGTTGTCCATGATGAATTGATGCCTTACTCTCGGGTCCTAGCAAGTATTCTCAGTAACAGCAGAGATCATATAATAGAACAAGATGCTTACTTTACAGTCAGCTATCAAAAGAGAAAGTAAGATGTCAGACCCCCACAATACTCTTCAAGGGAATGAATCACATAAGGATATTCCTATAAGATTTTATGACCTAAATTTTGGATACTTCTCACAAGCACCACCCTGGAGCCAAGTAAGTCCTTAACACATAAGACTTTGGGTTGCCTTCAAAGTCTAAACTAACAAACCGTGGCCACATGACTCCAAGTCCAGAACACTTTTATAAAATTAATTAATTTATTATCACAGCACAAGGAAAGGAAGCTAGAGTAATATGTAAGTGTTATATCTTGAAGCCATATGCATATTCAGCCCTCCTTTTAATTTTTCATTGTACTTTTGTTATTTATAATAATTTTAAAGTAAAATATATTTTGATCCACTTGGACTTAAGTCTGTACAAGGTGATAAGTATGGGAATAATTTCATTCTTTTGCATGTAGACATCCAGTTGGACCAGCACCATTTGTTGAAGATGCTGTTGTTTTTCCATTGTACAGTTTAGGCTTCTTTGTCAAAAATTAAGTGACCATAGGTGTGTGGGTTCATTTCTGGTTCTTCAATTTGATTCCATTGATACACTTGTCTGTTTCTATACTAGTACCATGCTGTTTTCATTACTATTGCTCTGTAGTACAGCTTGAAATCTGGGATGGTGATACCTCCAGATGATTTTGTTTTTTTTTGTTCAGGATTGATTTAGCTATTCTGGGCTTTTTGTTACTCCATATGAAATTGAGGATTGCTTTTTCCAGGTCTATAAAGAATTGTGGTGGTATTTTGATAGGAATTGCATTGAATCTGTATATTACTTTTGGTAGGATGGCCATTTTTATTTTTTTGATCTTACCTATCCATGAGCATGGGAGATCTTTCCATCTTCTGGTGGCCTCTTCAATTTCTTTCTTCAAGGACTTGAAGTTCTTGTTGTAAAGGTCTTTCACAAGGAAGTTTCCTCATCTATGTTCATAGCAGCCTTATTTGTAATAGCTAGAAATTGGAAACAACTCAGATGTCCCTCAAGTGAAGAATGGATTAAAAAACTATGGTACATCTACACAATGGAATGCTATTCAGCTATCAGAAACAAAGAAATCATGCAATTTGCAGCCACATGGATGGAACTAGAGAAGTTCATCCTGAGTGAGCTAACCCAGACTCAGAAGGATGCATATGGCATCTATTCACTTAAAATCTGATTTTAGCCATATAGTACAGGATAACTATACTACAACCAGTTCACCAAAGGGAACATGAACATAGACATTTTTTTTCCTGTCAATGAGACACTTTGCCCTAGTGGTGCTGCCTTGTAGGCCCCCAGTGTATGAGGAGGCTCTTGGCCCTCATTTGAATGTTGAACTTGGGTGGGGGGGCTGTTATACTGGGACATTCCACTCCAGAAGATTGTGATGGAATGGATAGGGGGCAGAGGGTGAAAGGGCGTGACTGGCAGGGGCAGAAAGAGGACACTGTGATGCAGATGTAACCTGAAGTAATAAATACATATTTAAAAATATATTTTGATCATAATCTTCCCCTTCCCAAAGTAATTCTATATCTGCTTCTCCTTCTTACCTACCCAGCTTTAAATTCTTTCTCAAAAAACGAAACAAAAATCTAAACACCAAAAAAACCTGCTACATTGGTATTGATCTTTGTATATTGATACAAAATTAAGATTTGGCCACAATGTTATTGGTCCTTGTATATTGATGCAAAATTAAGATTGTATTGGGCTACGTAGGTATTGATCTTCGTATATTGATACAAAATTAAGGGTTATGCTTTTTAAAGGTATTGTACCTAGTAATGCTTAAAAATGCAATGTGAAGTTTCAGCCTTTTGTTACCAACTGTCATAAACTGTTTAGGATAATTAAGAAATGCAAACTAATAGTCATGCAAGATTGTCATTTTGTTAGGTACTCTGACAGTCTATCACAGTTATTTTCTAATCTAATCAGAAATCAAGTTGCTAAGAGACAAGAAACATTTGCTTATCTAAATATAAGAGATAGATAGGGCGTCTTAAAAAAAACCTCAAGGGTTCTGCAGAATATGGCATTTAAAGATGTTTTCTTAACTTAAGATTTTTTGATAACGAGACATGTCAGCTCCTGACAGCACCCCCTATTCTACTCCAAGTAGAAGAAGAAATTCGAAGAATCTCCAGTGGGAGATGATTGAATTAGTGACAAGCCTATCTCTTGGCAAGAAAAACCCCTTGCTTCAAATATAGACAGAATGCTGCCCAAAAAGGACAAAACTTGGAAGCAGGTAAGTCGACAGCCTAGCTCTGCCAAGACAGGGTAAGCAAGTCCTTCATAATTCCTGCTCCATAATCAATGTCTGTCAGAGAAATGGGGCCAGACAGCTGAAGATTGATGTTGTAATGTATGGAGAGAAAATGGGAACTGTCTAAGCAGCCACTAATATGTCATTTCATAGTTTTGGAAGCTGTGGTCCCACACTTCCTATATAATCAGATATATTTATCCCTCTCAGGTCTCTGAGGTGGTTGAAGAGTAGATAGCTAGAGTCTCATAGTTAAATTTTGAGTTGTTTAGGAATCAAGAGGGTGTTCTGGATCTAAGAAGATGTTTTTAAAATTGTGATGCAAGTTAGTATGAAAGCTGAGTTAGATATAGAACCTTAAACTCATGGAGATGGTTGGATAGTAGAATGTTAAAGTCAGGTGCCAAATACATATGGACTGGACACTGGGACCTATGCTAAGCCATATAACTCTCATAATTGTGGCATAATTATTTCTGTTGTTTTGTATTGTATTTATTGTTATAAGAGAAAGAACCATTTGTTGGACTGAAAGGGGGAGCTGTTGGGGAAAAAAGATATACCTTAAAATTAAAAAAAGGTAAGAGGATAGGGGGTTGGGGGAGAAGAGGGTGGGAGGGTAGGACTGGAGGGGGGAGTAGGGAGGGGATTGTGATTGAGATGTAACTTGAAGAAATAAAAAATAATTTATAATAAAAAACCCAAATGAAGAAAAACATAAAACATCACCAAAAAAGAAACAAAAGTACAAACTATAACTTCATATCATACACACACACACACACACACACACACACACACACACACACACACACA
>CAJQZJ010000279.1:797570-837267 GCA_907164525.1 Lophiomys imhausi
CACACACACACACACACACACACACACACACACACACACACACACACCCCTAAGCTTTGGAGTCCAATATATGTTGATAAACTGCTCCTGAACATGAAGTCTGCTCTGGAGTGGTTGATATGCCTAGTGTCACTCCTTTGGAGAAAACTGATATTCCCTCCTCCAGCAGGTATAAGTGACAGCTTAGTTGTTATCTGTGTTCTAGTACCTAGGTTTTCATTCATTCATTCACTTAAAATTTATAATAAAATATAATAAAAGAAGTTGAAACAGCAGAAGTTATCACATGAAAGAGGGACAGAACAAGCAAACATACATAAAAGAACCCTAGAGAAGGCACAAAATCAGAGACACACTTGTTTGTAACTTAGGGGTCCCATACAAATACTAAACTAGAAGCCATAATATATAATCAGAGGTCCTGGTACAGACCCCCAAAGGCCCAGTACATGCTGCTTCAGTCTCTGATTTCACATGAGCTTTGCTCATGTTGTTTTAGAGGTCCTTGTTTTCTTGGTGTTCTTCATCCTCCCTAACTCTTCGACTGTCTACCTCCTCTTCCAAGGAATTCCTGACCTCTCAGAGGAGGGACTTAATGAAGGCATTCGAATCAGGACTGAAGGTTTCAAGTTCTCATTTCCTTCTCTGTGTAATATCTCTATATTTGTTCCCATGTGCTGTATGAGTGTAGCAGAATAGGATAAATTCTGCTATCAAAGGAGTCATTTTATCACTACTTTTTTTAAAATAGTATTTTTGGTTTTATTCTAGGTCTCCAGCAAATTAGTCTCTGGCTCATGGTCATCCAAGCAGTGTTGGGTATTAATTCTATGTCATAAAGTATGCCATATGTTAAATCAGTTATTGGATGGTAACTCCCACAAGGTTTGTGCCACCATTCCCCTAGTATATCTTGCAAGTAGTACATCACTGTAGATCAAAAGATGTGTGGGTGGCTTGATGTTTCTGTTACACTTTTGGTTACATACAGAGTATCTTCCTGTACTAAAGACACTAGAATGTGGTATAAAGATCTTCTTTACTCAATTCAACATGTCCATGGTCAATGAGTTGTACAGATTTTGTCTTCAGCAATGCTTCCTTGCCATCAGTTTGTGGAGAATAACCTACAGTTGTGGCAGATGCCTATTGGATCCCTTCGGCCAACAACTTAATAAGGTGTAACCCAATCGAAGTACTGGAAGTTTTGTTTGGTAACAGGAGAGATAGAACTCTGTATCCCCCATTATTTGTCTATTTCATTTAGGTTCCTGTCATATACTTATATATTTTAGAAAGTTTCTTATGTGTTAGGTTTCCCTACTATACTTGAAATGTCCCTTACTTTTAGATGCCTCTCTCTGTATTACATCTCCCATATCCCTACTTGATCCTTCCATTCCAGTCTCCCCTTCTATCCATAATTCTCTATTCTATTTCCTTTTCCTATTGAGATCTATTTAATTCTTCCAGTCCCTACCATCTGTGGTTCTATGGGTTGTAGCTTCATTATCATTGACTTAACAGACAA
This sequence comes from Lophiomys imhausi, assembly GCA_907164525.1. Lineage (NCBI taxonomy): Eukaryota > Metazoa > Chordata > Mammalia > Rodentia > Muridae > Lophiomys > Lophiomys imhausi. The sequence continues at coordinate 799,102 of CAJQZJ010000279.1, forward strand.
TAACCACAAATAAGTGGTTTCCATATTTGACATTCTGGGTCTAGTATATCTCACTCCAGGTGATTTTTTTTCTAGTTCTATCAATTTGATTGCAAATTTTATAATATAATTTTTCCATTATTTTAGTTACTTGTTTATTTTACATCACGATCACAGGTCCCCTCCTTCCTCTCCTTCCAGCCACACCCTGCTACCCTCTTTCCCCATTCCCTCTCTCCTTCTTCTCAGAGAAGGGGAGCATTCCCCAGGGATTCCAACCTGTGTGGCATAACACATCGGGACTAAGTGCCTCCTCTTTAACTGAAGAGCTCTGCCAGGAAATGGGTTCCAGAGGGAGATAACAGAGTCCAAGTCAGAGATAGTTCCTGCTCTAATTGTTAGGGGATCCACTTGAGGACCAAGCAGCCCATCAGCTTCATATATGTAGTGGGCCTAGGACCAGTCCATGCCTATTCTTCCTTTGGTGGTTCAGCCTCTATGATCTCCTTGGACCCAGTTTAGCTGGCTTTGTAGGTCTTCTTCTGGTGTTCTAAACCCCTCCTGCTCCCTTAATCCTTCCCTTAATTTTTCCTCAAGACTTGCTGAGTTCCACCTAATGTTTGGATGTGGGCCTCTGTATCTGTTTCCATTATCTGCTGGATGAAGCTTCTCAGACAACAGATATGCTTGATAACATGTTTGAACCTACTGTATTTTCTGTTCCTCATGGACATCTAGGTGGCAATTCCAAGATCAACAGTCCCACTGTAATATATCAAAGGTAGATGGCATTTGGAATAGTGAAAATGACATAATTTATACTCATGACAACAATGAGATATGTTAGTCTAGTAATTGGGCTCCACAATAAACAGAAGGGATAATGTTAATTTATATATAGTCAATGATTTGTGATTTAAATATTACTAATATTCAAGTGAGGCTCTTAGTGAGAGAGAAGGCTCTGAAGATACTCAGGAAGCTGGCACTTAGAGCTTGAGTGAATCTACATGCTCACTTTTCAGACCTTGAGGAAAGCATGCAGTGATGTCCCAGGATGCTCAGCCCAGAAGTGACGCATGCCATCAGCCATCTCTGGAGCACTCACACTTAACATGAAGACCTAATACCTACAAAAGACTGCAGAGTAAAGTGTAACAGCCACTCCTGACCATGGTTCCCTTAATAGTGAGAGTCATATTGAGGTTAGAACAGTCACAGTGGCAAAAATCAGTTTTCTTATAACTGGTGAAGTAGTGATTTGGATACTAGGCCTCAAAGTCTAGTCCCATCCTTCCAGAGCAAGTGTTTTATCCACTACCCTATCTCCCTGGACTTTATAGTGTCTTTTGGTAAAAATGATTTCCTAATTTGACTATCTTTAAATGATTAAAAATTCTCTCAGATGTTAGTTTTGAACAGGAATTATGTAACCAACATTGCCCAATCTCTTAGCAACTACATTTTCATCTTTTATATATTTCTAAAAGCCTTACATGTTTTAGCTACATATTTAAATCTACATTCCGATTGATGCTGCACATACATAAAGTTTGTGATATACAGATCTAGGCTTAAAATAATAAACATACAATATCTTATCTGTGCATTGTGGAGTGAATTTCATGTTTGGAAATGACTGACATGCAATGCAGACTAGCTTAATTTATCTTAATTTAATGTAATCTCCAGCCTGGTTTCTCTTGCCGTGGTCACTTTATCTAAACTCATGTCAGTGCCATGTAATAAATTCTTCTTCCCTGGAGGCTTATGCTTTCTGTGTAGAAACATGCAATCAGCTTCTAAAATTCAAGATCTCTTTATGTTTTCACTTATTGCATTAGTCCTAAAAGTGAACGTTTTGGTACCAATCACAGGTAAGATGGTTTTTCTTTCTGTCCTTGAAATGTGTATTTAATGTTTATAGTATGCCAGGGTTCTTCTATCCTGGTGTCAACAAAAAAATTGAAACTTTTGTAGTCAGAATATCGTATTTCACATAATTATCAAATACTAGTAGATGAGGACATCACTTTAAAGAAAAATAAGTTGAATCATTAGCTGATTAAAAAAATCTCTCCACTAAATCATTAAATGGTTGTGTGCCCTCTATTTCCTATTCACATCAACAAGCTGCTTGCTATATTCTGTGAGTGTGTGTGTGGGTGCTTGTATGTGTGTACACATAGATTTTCTTCTCTAATCTTTCCATTCATATGGTTTATTTATAAAAGCTCAACTAATTGTAGCTAAGCTGTCCTTTCAGATGGCTTTTTAAAAACACCTCTTCTTTGCCAGCATGGATTTAGTTTTCTTTATTCCTAGTAGTTTATAGAGTCCTCCTATTTGAGGCAAAAAACATATTTTTTAAAGGTGTGAATATAAGTTTATGTATGCACCTTCTCCCTTTACCTTTTCTTTCTTAGAATTAATTAGCAATATCTTGAGATTGTCTTCTCAACCATTATTTGTTTTATCGCTCATGTTTTGTGATACATAGCTATGTAATCATGTCACTAACACAACAAAGTCTCGTGATTTCTCATATATGGAGTGTGTACACTAAATTTTTTTTACCATTAATTAATGCTGAAAGTCTTTTTTTTGCATCCTTTTAAATTTTTGCCTCTTATACCTTCTATAATATATTTCCTTTTCTCAGGTAATAGAATCACTTTTGATTTTTAAAAAGTATATACATGCCAAAAAGTGGAGTACATTCACCATTTCATTTGAGCCACAGGGACACTTCCAAGGTTATTGGTAATTTTAATTAATCAAATGGATGGGGATGGAAAGTGCTCGTTGAATCCCAAGCTTCCTTTGCTCACACACAAAATGAATCAGAATGGTGCAGCTTTTAAAGAAATTTATAAAATGAAGAACCTGCAATCACAGGAAGCCGATTCATATTGTTCTATGATCCCAGTTGTTTAAATAAAAGTTCCTTAGACTATCAAAGAAGGGCCTGAAAACAAGACAAAAGGAAGTCATAAAGTCTCTGTATTCTCCATTGGTATAAATATGCTGAATATAGGATAGTTCCTCTGTACATATTTATTAGACAAATGCGTTGATGCACAGTATTGGAGAGACAAGATAGGTGTTCACTTTTTGGTACTTCTTTGGTTGTAAGAATTAAACATAAAAGATACAGATGAAAAATAAAAGGCTCCATGATTTTTATTGCAGTCAGTTGGTTTTTAATAAAAAGGAAACGTTACTGCATGAGAGGATTAGCTCTATTAGCACGCATTTAAACATCTTCCAATATTAGCACTGCATTCCAGGATGGACTGTGAGCTGACTGCAGTGTGAGCCAGCAAACCCAGCCTCTCACCTTTGCTCTGGTAAGCCTTATGGACACACTCTCTCATGCCTGTCCCCCCTCGTTCTTTCCTGTTTCAAATTTAAGCCCTGGACAGACCCTGTGCTGTCATTTACCCAGTGCAGCAGCTATTTTCCTTCCCTTCCAGTGATTATGCCAAGGACAGAAAATGCCCCTAAATTAATCCATCATGCTGGTGCAAATTCTAATGAGTGGGAAATGCCAAAAATGATCCATTATCACTGCAATTGGAAAATCATAATATCATAGTTCAGCCTGAGCAACTAGTAAAGAAACTCTCTGAAGCATATCATGAGGCCTGGATTTGGGAAGCAATCTCTAGGCTGGGAGCTGCCTCAGTGGGGCACTAACTGATTTATATGTCCACACAGCTATGCCCATCCACATGTCCAGATATTACCCCAGAGTACCTGTGTATGCTTACCCTAGTGTTTGAAAATCTACATTGTTTTCCTAGTTGAGTCTTAATAGGTCATTGGACCAAATGCAATGCCACAGTGCCCTCAAGTGGCCCAGATTTTTAGACTAAGTGCTTTCTGGGTTTGTCCGGATTCTAGTGTCAAAAACTTTAGGATGTTTTTATATGTAATTTTAAGAATAAATAAATAATATGAATAAGACCAACAGAGGCAACTAAAACATACTACATTTCTAACTTTTAAAAAAATCACATTTTAATTAGCTCTTACACATCCCACCTTCATCTCATTAATTTTCTTCTTCCTTAACATTCATATATCCCTGTAAAGTCAATCTAAGATGGGAGTGGGTTGCACAAGACTGATTAATCTGCATAGAGTCAATACTGTCTCTGATGTGGTCTAATAAGAAATTACCCCTTTCTTCTGCCTGTCACATAGGAAGAGCTTTGGGGAAACTGAGTAACCACTTTTCATATATGGAAAAGCAAGTATGAAGACAACCAAGAGGTTTGGTACCACTTCTGATGAATTCACACTGTGCACATCATTATAAAGGAAAAATGTAAGTCTCTTTGTACCATTGACATTTGATTTATCAATTTAGCAATTGCATTGCCTAGGGAATATGTTTTATCATATGATATTTTAGATTTCATAAGGAGGAATATTGTGTTATTTTGGAGAATAGGATATTTTAAGATCTAACTATTTACCATCATTTGAATTTAATGTATTGAAAAAGTGTAGTTGATGAAGAATGGGTAAAAAACTGTAGTGCATTTACATGAGGAAATACTACTCAGCTATCAGAAAAAAAGGAAATCATACAATTTGCAACCAAATGGATGGAACTAGAAAAGCTTATCATGAGTGAGCTAACTCAGACTCAGAAATATACACATGGCATATATTCACTTATAACTGAATTTTAGTCATTATAATATAGGATAACCATCTTACAGTCAATAGACTCAAAATAGCAGGAGCAGGGACTTGGTTGCCTGTCAGTGGAGCACCCCACCCTAGTGGAACTGTCATGTATGCTTCCTGTGCAAGAGGAAGCTCTTAGACCTCATGTGACTAACTGAGGGGGATGATACATGGAAACACTCCACACATGCCTGAGGGATGAGATGGGTGGAAGAGAGGGGTAGAGACTGGAAGGGAGGGGCTGGGAGAGGTGAAGGGAGGGGTTGGCAATGGAGACATAACAAAGTAATAAATGTTTAAAAAGGAAAAATAAAGAAGAAAAAAGTGTAATTTAATGTAGAAGAATTTCTGATGATAAAATCATCATCAAACACAAAAGGCTAAGTGTAACTACTGAATAGTAATTGCAAGTAGAAATCAAGTAAGTTTGCAAAATTTTAAAATATATATGAATAATCATATTAACAGTATCACCTATGTACATTATTCATCAAATACCAGGAGAACACATGAATTGATGTATTACATATAAGACAACTGAAGACAATCTATACTGAAATGTGTGTAAACTGTGAGTTTTACAGACTGATCAGACCAGAGGATCCAAGCAAAGAGGGAGATTTCTTACTTCTTGACTATGATTCAAGTAATGAAGTTTTTACTTTACAGAAATGAAAACAAGAAAAGCAACAAGCAGACATTTACTTCTTCAAACCCTTGTTTCTTTGTCTATTTTTTTCTACCACCACAACAAAGTAAATTAGATTAGATTAAATTCTCAGCTGGGCTATAAGAGTGACTATATAATGCAGTAGCACAGATCAAAAGCTTCAATAATAGAATTCCCATATAAAATACCCAGAGTGGAACACAGATCCTTACAATTCAGGCCTTATAAGATGCTGCTGTTACTAACTACTTCCTTTATGTGTTAAGCATACCTAGAAATATTTCTATGCTAAAGGTTTAGTAAGAACACAAAGATACCTTGTATCTAATTCTATAAATATTATATGTCTGTCATATGTAAGACTAGTAGCATATTAAATACTTATCCTGGGTAATTTTTTATTTTAAAATCTTTTAGTTCCACATTTGTTATTTTTAAATCTTTTTCAACTAAAAGTCAGTTCATGAGCAATCAACATATATTGTTTTCCAAATTATGTACTTTTCATGATGTTCCACACACAGAGTTCTACCTTCAGGTTCAGTTTTGTCATCCATATCAATGTACAAGTTAATAATAGAATTTTATTTTAAATGACCTCAAATTGAATAAACCAATAATGGCTCTGTAGTTTATTTAGTCCTCAATGATTTCATTTTAAAATTAAAAGTAGGAAAATAAACTTATCAGTTTATGAAAAGTGTGTGATAGTTTCAGTTAATGTAGTATTGAATACATTAAAATATTCATTATAAATTAATATATATTTACTGTTTATTAACACCAGAGATCTCCTACATTAAAAGCCATAATTAGCTCAGACTGCATATACTAATATTCTAGATAAGATGTAAGCTCTTGGAAATCTCATAGTTTTCTCCTAAAACTACTGAATTATGATAATATTCCCTAAAGGGTTAAAAATATATCTATATGTCACATTCCCTTAATTGTGTAGTCAATACACGATGGTGGAAAGCTTCTCACATTTTCAAGTGTTGTATGACTGCAGTTTTTGCTTAAGCCTATTCTGTAACTGTAACAGCATGTCACTAAGGTAAAGAATTCACTCCCCACCTCCAGCTGTGGATCACAATAGACCCACATGATGCATGTTAAGATCCTTGCAGACACTGAAATGCTGGCTTGTCTCAGATCTCTTTAAATACATTTTCTCCTACTTCTATCTCTGCCCCTCTGGCCCAGGCAAATCTCACTCTTTATCTCTGTCTGATCTTGACAGGCCATTTAATGTCACAAGGCATTGCTCTTGCGGTCTTGTCATCAAGACGGCCATTCTTGTCTTATTACCCACAGCAGCAGGCTGTTATTCTCACTGCTCATTCTAACTCTTTCATGTTGACTCTCCAGTCTCTTCACAAAGAATTACGGTTTTTTTTTTCTTCTCTTGCCTTCTTAGAAAACTTAACCCCTTTTATTAACAGTGGTTTTGTTTAGAAATATACAAATTGCTTTATTCATCCTTCACATTTACCCATACATCAGCCTGTTCATTCTTTTTTATATATACTTTATTTTTTTTTATTTCTTCAAGTTACATCTCAGTCACAATCCCTTCCCTACTCCCCCTTCCTGTCTCACCCTTCCACCCTCTTCTCCCCAACAGCTCCCCCTTTAGTCCAACAAATGGTTCCTTCTCTAATAACAGTAAATACTATACAAAACAACAGAAATAAATACACCACATTTATGAGAGTTAAATGGCCCAGCATACATTCCCAATGTCCAGTTCATACATATTTGGCCCCTGACTTTATCATTCTACCATCTAACCATCTCCATGAGTTTAAAGTTCTATATCTGACACAGCTTTCATACTAACTTGCATCACAATTTAAAAACATCTTCTTAGATCCAGAACGCCCTCTTGATTCCTAAACAACTCAAAATTTAACTATGAGACTCTAGCTATCTATTCTTCAACCACCTCAGAGACCTGAGAGGGATAAATATATCTGATTATGTAGGAAGTGCAGGGCCTGTATCATCCAAAACTAAAAAATGACATATCAGTGGCTGCCTGGACAGTTCCCATTTTCTTTCCATACATTACAGCAACAATCTTCAGCTGTTTGGCCCATTTCCCTTACAGACATTGATTGTAGAGCAGGTATTATGAAGGACTTGCCTACCCTGTATTGGCAGAGCTAGGTTGTCGACTTACCTGCTTCCAAGTTTTGTCCTTTTTGGACAGCAGTCTGTCAGCAGTTGAAGCAAGGGTTTTTTTTTCATGCCAAGAGATAGGCTTGCCACTAATTCAACCATCTCACACTGGAGATTCTTTGATGCTCATCTTCTACTTGGAGTAGAATAGGGGGTGCTGTCAGGAGCTGATATGTCTCAATATTAAAAAAAAAAACTTAATTTAAGACAACATCTTTGAATGCCATATTCTTCAGATCTCTTGGGGGTTTTTGAAGATGCCCTATATATCTCTTGTATTTAGATAAGCAAATGTTGCTTGTCTCTTAACAACTTGATTTCTGTGTAGCTTAGAGAATATCTGTGATAGACTGTCATAGTAGCTCACAAAATGACACGCTTGCATGACTAGGAGTTTGTATTTCTTAACTATCCTAAACGGTTTAAGATGGTTGGTATCAAGAGGCCAGGTACAATACCTTTAAGAAGCGTTACCTTCAATTTTGTATCACTATACAAAGATCAATTTCAATGTGGCCAAATATACTCTTAATTTTGTATCAATATACAAAGATCAATGCCTATGTAGCCCAATACAATCTTAATATTACGTCAATATACAAGGGTCAATACCATTGTGGACAACTATAATCTTAATTTTGTATCAATATACAAAAATCAATACTGATATAGTCCAATACAATCTTAATTTTGCACAATATACAATGGTCAATACCACTTTAGCCAAATATAAAACTAATTTTGTATCAATATACAAAGGTATAAGAGCATATTCAATAATATGTCCCTTCTTCTTGGTCCTTCCCATACTATGTCTATGTCCCATTTTTCTCAAGTCTGTGCACTTCTACATAAGAGAGAAAGAAGGATACAGAAAAGAAAAAGAAGGAAGTCCCTGGGTCTAACCTCCAAAACCCATTTAACAGCTTATAGTCTCTTCCCCTAAATAACAAAGTTTTCTGTTATCCATCAAATAACCAAAAAGGGGGGGGGGCGGAGAAACACCCTCCCCACCCTCTGGGCATGGGACGTCGCTCTCTTAAAATGACTTCTTGCTGATTTGGGTCATAGTAATCCTGTTTGGAGCCCGAACCAGAATGGAAAAATGGTTAAAAATGTTAGTACAATCCTTTTATGTTCAGTCCTTTTGTGCTCAGCTGTTTAGATGTCCTAAGGAGTTTGTAGACAGAAGCTGATCTTCCGGGCTTTACTGAAGTTCTGGCTGGGGCAGTGTGTGGAGCTGAATGATCTTAGCGATTTTGAGTTGTTGTGGTTGTAGACTTTTGATGGAAACAGCTATTGAGGGAGTCTCCAAGGCTGAATCATCTGGGCCACTCATCTTCTTTGGTGTCTGATTCTATTTTCTGTTGAGGTTTCTGTTGTCCAGTTGTCCCTGGATTCCTTGAATGGATGCTTTAAATCTCCTGGAAAGATAAGAACAGAGCCCTGCCCTAATCCTAACTCTGGGACAATTACCCTTTTTTTTGGGGGGGGGTCAGGTATTATTTCTCCTGAAACAAATTTAGTTTTTTGACAATATACAAAGTATTATCTTTCAATCTGGATTAAAGAAGAAATTATTTTGTTATTTTGGAGCTAAACAAGCCTTAGTGTTTATATTTTGAGATCTCAAAGGACAATACATTTGTATTGAGTAGGCCTTTTATAAGTAGCTTTTAAACTTAAGTCCTTCCAAATCCTATGTGTCTGTCTCTGAATTCTAATTATTGGGATCAAAGACCTGTGGTTCCCATCTGAAGGGATTAAAGATGTACTCCACCACTCCTGGATCGAAGTTTTTCTCTATTTCGAGTTTGTTTTGTATCAGGCTGACCTTGAGCTCTGAGATCTGCCTGTTTCTTTCTCTAGTGTGTTGGGATTAAGTGTGTACTCTTCTTGAATGATGGGATTAAGGGTGTGCACCCTCACCACCCTGTTCCATGTAACTCTAGAATTTATAAGACAACTAACTCTATAGTGCTCCTCCTGTCTCTGCTGAAGTTAAAGGCATGGGCTAACACTACACATTTCATGTATTTTACCTTAGCTCTAAGTTTTTTTGACTCTTGGAGGTTTATAAAACCAGGTTGAATGGCTATAACCTTTATTTTATTTACAGTGTTTTAAAATTATTACCTGCTTTTTTTAATTAATAAATTTATTTATTTGTTGCTTCAGGTTACATCTCCATCATATTGTCCTCTTTCCCCACTTCCCAGCCCCACCCTCCCATCCTCTACCCCCTAATCCTTCCCTCTTTTTCCTCTGGGGTGGAGTGTCCCTAAATAACAATCCCTCACCACAGTTCAGGAGTCATATGAGGGCCAAGAGCCTCTTCATACACTGGGGACTTATGAGGCAGTGCCGCCAGTGAAAGGTGTCTCCTTGCTAGGAAGGGAAAACTAAGAAAAGACCAACAAACACACAAACCCACAAAAACAAAGAACAACACCAAAAAAAAAAAAAAGGAAGGAAGAAGAAAAAGGAAAAAGAAAAAAATCTATGTCCATGTTCCTTTTGGTGTGTTGGTTGTAGTAAATGTTTGCTGTGCAGTAGGAAACAGAGGAGGCTGAAGGTGAAAGTGTCTGCTCTTGATTTCAGAGATAAGTATCCTGAGCTTCTTAGCTAGAGAACCACACTAAACTTTCTAATATATGCATCAATATCCTACCATTGTCTCCAACTACAATGTCCTCATGTTCATATGGATGGTAGCTTCCATGGTTTCATAGCAAACACTGACATTTTATCTTTTTTTATTTTTTAAACAACTTTGTTTAAATATAATTACATAGCCGGTGTTCCTTTATTGTAAACCTACTTTGTGGGTTCCTTTCTCTTTTCCATCCATCTCCACCCCATTACTTCTCCCCTTTCAACCCCCTAACATAAGATACAAAAGAAAGAAGAATAGAGGAAAAGGGGAGTAACATTGTCATTGGACCACTTCCTGCTGAATAGGAACATTGATTTCTTTGGAGCAAGTTTCATCTTTGCCAACAAGATATCTAGTTTCTTCTTCTCCTTCCTTTGCACACAACTATTTGACAAACTACAGCAAACTACATCCAACAGCATCTAACCATTAACCAGTCAAACCTATTGGGACTCTAGCACTTATATATCCTCTGAAAAGTCCCCAGAATTTCATCTATCATACCCACACATACACTCAGAAACTATCTTCTGCTCACAAAAGCATGCTCCTGCAGAGCATAAGACAAATCACAGTTAGATGCTCTGCAGCAGCCCCATACAAATCCCCACACCTGGGAATAAAGCAAAAGCCTATTCCCATAATATTTCTTCACTTTTTAAAGAAACAAAAATCACACAAATGTATAATTATATCTATTAACACAGATATACATCTGTAAATCCATGAGCACAATAGAGATAATCAGCACTCATCAGGCCCAGAAGTGTCTTAAGGACCCTCCTGGTCTTCTGATCATTTCCCCCACCATCATCTAAAGCACAAATGTCTCTCTGTGTAAATCAATTTGAATTTTCTAGAATTTGATGCAAGTTGATCCCAATGTTGTAATTGTCTTCTTGTGTAATATTTTTTCATGGAGATATGGTGTCATTTTATTGTGTGAACAGTGAAGTTATTGCAAATGCTGGGCTGAACTGCACTGAGTATATTACTTAGGAACAGACTCTTGATGTTACTTGTCATCACTCACACCACCAGGATCTCCTTAAGAAGCAATTCCTTTGCCAGGATTTGGCATGCCCAGATTAGCCATTATACTATGTGTATAGCTTGAGTGTGTGTTATCAAATTAGGATTTAAAAATATCTATTTTCAATCTTGTTTATAGGTGGGTATGGTGTCCTGATGGGTAAGCTGAATGTATGTAGTTACCTGTGGAGTCCAGAGGACAACATCAGAAACCACAGACTCAGAGCTTCAAGGAGCTCTGATACTCTAGAAATGGCAGTGAGAACCTTCCTTGCGAACTCTGGAAAAGCAGCAAGGCCTGATTTGAGAAGTAAATTCATTTTTTTCTCCATTTAGTGTGATGTCACTTTTAGTTAAGCACGGGTATTTTTGTGTCTTTTATAAGGTTGGAGAAATTCCATATTATGTTTTAGATTTCTGTATTTTTTCCCCAGGATGACTGTTGGCATTTCTCATTTTTTTGTTTATTTTGTTACTATGCTGTTATTCTTTTTGTCAGGTATAGTTTAAAGTTCTGAGTTGCTGGAAATACATCTGCTTTTACCTGGAAGGCCTTTGTAGAGGCAGCTTTATTTGGTTCATGTGTTGGACAAATTGAGTAACTATCGTGGTATATCCTATTGTAATATTTCTGTCTTTCGGATCTTACTGAATGTCTTAAATGTGCTGATTCATACCTTTCACCAAATGTGACAAATTAGGGACTGCATGCCTATATCTGATTTTTTTACCTGTCCGTACCTTCTTCTTCACTGAGAACTACTGTAATGTGTGTATGAGGTACTTTATGCTTCCAGAGAGATCACAGACACTATTTATGAAAACACCTCAGTACAGTACTCTAGAAAAAATAGTTGATCTCTGCTCTTGTACTTCATATTTTACATTATTATTATTTATTATTATTAGTAGGAGCCTGGTATTTCATGTCATTACATATACACATTTACATGTGTAGATACAATTCCATCCACTACATTTGCAGGGAGACAAGTAAATATAGTAATATTTCTCCATATTAAATACAGCACATGGATAGGTAGGATCAACATAATGGATAGGTAGGATCAACATAATAAAAATGGCCATCCTACCAAACGCAATATATAGATTCAATGCAATTCCTATCAAAATAACAATACAATTTTTTATAGACTTGGAAAGAGCTAGTCTCAATTTCATATGGAACAACAAAAAGCCCAGAATAGCTAAATCAATCCTGTACAATAAAAAAACATCTGGAGGTATTACCATCCCAGATTTCAAGCTGTACTACAGGGCAAAATGTTGTAAAAACAGCATGGTATTGGTATAGAAACAGACCAGTAGATCAATGGAATCGAATTGAAGATCCAGAAATAGACCCACACACTTATGGCCACCTAATTTTTGACAAAGAAGCCAAAACGGCACAATAGAAGAAGGACAGCATCTTCAACAAATGGTGCTGGTCCAACTGGATGTCCATTTGTAAAAGAATGAAGCTAGACCCACACTTATCACCTTGTACAAAACTTAAGTCCAAGTGGATCAAAGACCTTAACATAAGGCTGGACACACTAAATCTACTAGAAGAAAAAGTGGGAGAAACCCTCGAACTCATTGACACAGGCGACAACTTCCTGAAGAAAACACCAACAGCTCAGGACTTGAGATCAACAATCAATAAATGGGACCTCATGAAACTGAAAAGCTTCTGTAAGGCTAAAGACACTGTCATTAGAACAAAATGGCAGCCTACAGACTGGGAGAAAATCTTTACCAACCCCACATCTGACAGAGGGCTAACATCCAAAATCTACAAAGAACTCAAGAAATTAAATGCCAAGAAACCAAATAATCCAATCAAAAAATGGGGGACAAAGCTAAATAGAGAATTCACAAAAGAGGAATCCCTAATGGCTGAGAGACACTTGAAGAAATGCTCAACATCCTTAATCATCAGAGAAATGCAACTCAAGACGACTCTGAGATTCCATCTTACACCTGTCAGAATGGCTAAGAACAAAAACTCAAATGACAGCACATGCTGGCGAGGGTGTGGAGAAAGGGGTACCCTACTCCATTGCTGGTGGGAGTGCAGGCTTTTGCAACCACTATGGAGGTCAGTCTGGCGATATCTTCGAAAACTTGGAATAGCTCTGCCTCAGGACCCAGCCATACCACTTCTGGGTGTACACCCAAATGCCTCTTCATGGAATCATAAGGAAGTTTCCTCATCTATGTTTATAGCAGCCTTATTTGTTAGCTAGAAACTGGAAACAACCCAGATGTCCATCAACCGAAGAATGGGTTAAAAAACTTTGGTACATCTACACAATGGAATATTATTCAGCTATCAGGAACAATGAAATTATGCAATTTGCAGCCAAATGGATGGAACTAGAAAAGCTCATCCTGAGTGAACTAACCCAGATTCAGAAGGACACATATGACATCTATTCACTTATAGTAGGATTTTAGCTATATAGTAGAAGGTATCAATACTACAACAACAACACCAAAGGAAACTTGCACATAGATTTCTTATTTTTAATTTTAATTTTTTATTTATTTTTTATATATTAGTTATATTTTTTCTATTTTTTAGTCTTTTTTATCTATTGTCTGCTTATTGGTTTGTTTGTTTAGTAGTTTTCTCTCCCGGGCAACAAAACACTTTTCACTGATGGTACTGCTTCGTAGATCCCCAATGAATGAAGAGGCTCTTGGCCCTCATACAACCTCTCACCTGAGATGAGGGACTGTTATATAAGGACACCCCACCCCAAAAAATGGGATGGAAGGGTTATGAGGTAAAGAAAAAAAAATGAAATGTGATGTTTCGGCCTTTTACTATTAATTGTCATAAACTGTTTAAGATAATTAAGAAATGCAAACTAATGGTTATGCAAGCCAGTCATTCTGTTAGGTACTAAGACAGCATATTATAGTTACTTGCTAAGCTTATCAGAAATAAACCTGCTAAGAGACAAGCAACATCTGCTTACCCTAATATAAGAGATAGATAGGGCCTCTTCAAAAGCCTCAAGAGATATGCGGAATATGGCATTCAAAGATGTTTTCATAACTTTAGATTTTTTGATATCGAGACATATCAGCTCCTGACAGCACCCCCTATTCTCCTCCAAGTAGAAGATGAGCATCGAAGAATCTCCAGTGGGAGATGATTGAATTAGTCGCAAGCCTATCTCTTGGTAGGAAAAGCCCCTTGCTCCAACTGTAGACAGAATGCTGTCCAAAAAGGACAAAACCTGGAAGTAGGTAATTCGCAGCCTAGCTCTGCCAAGACAGGGTAGGTAAGTCCTTCATAACCCCTGCTCTACAATCAATGTCTGTCAGAGAAACGGGGCCAAATGACTGAAGATCGATGCTGTAACATATGGAGACAAAATGGGAACTGTCTAGGCAGCCACTGGTATGTCATTTCTTAGTTTGGGAAGCTGAAGGCCCTGTATTTCCTATATAATCAGATATATTTATCCCTCTCAGGTCTCTGAGGTGATTGAAGAACAGATAGCTAGAGTGTCATAATTAAATTTTGATTTGTATAGGAGTCAAGAGGGTGTTATAGATCTAAGAAGATACTTTTAAAATTGTGTTGCAAGTTAGTATGTATGTTGAGTCAGATATAGAACTCCAAACTCTTGGAGACGGTTAGATAGTAGAATGTTAAAGTCAGGTACCAAATACATATGGACTGGACATTGGGAATGTACGTTAAGCCATATAACCCTCATAACTGTGGCCTAATTATCTCTGTTGTACTGTATTATATTTATTATTATAAGAGAAAGAGCCATTTGTTGGACTGAAAGGGGAAACTGTAGGGGGAAATAAGATATACCTTAAACTTAAAAGAAAAAAAAAGGGAAGAGGATGGGGGGTTGAGGGTGCGAGGGTGGGTCTGGAGGGGGAATAGGGAGGGGACTGTGATTGAGATGTAACTTGAAAAATAAAATATAAAGGAAAAAAAATAAATAAAATTCATGTATAAATATAAAAAATACAGCACAAAGGTTGTGACAGATTTTAAACAACTAAGACAGTTCTTAATTTGCTGATCAATATTGAGTAGTGATGTCTAATTCTTTCAAAGGAAAATGTATTCTATTAATGAAATAATACAATGCCTATGAAATGTGCCTTCATCCTAATTCATAAAATCTTATGTATCCCCACTGTTAACTCTATTTACATGGAACTTTCTAATATTTTCTTGAACATTTACAGTACTTGAAGTCCTTAGTGTTTGCAATGAATCATAGTAGAAAGTAGAGGGGATAGTAGGAAAATAGGAATGAATGGAGGAAGCTAGGGAGAATATTAGACAGGTAGTTTGATATGACAGACAAATATATCTCACACAAGATATCCCTTATATCCAAGTTTCAAAGGGGCAAAATTCTGACCGCTCTACCATTACTAATACATATCATACAATGGGATAGCATTCACAGAGATTTGATGGGCTCTGAATCAAGCCCTGAAGAATGAGTTGAGATAGTCAAGTTCCTTTGCTTCTGCAGGTCAGTTTAGCATGAATTGAACTACCAGAACTGAAGAAACAGAGGTTTGTATAGGGTGCAGTGTTTCACAGAAACGTTTTAGAAACAACCTTACCTGCTGCCTCCCTTTGAGTAGACTTACATAAGTGCATGCTCATTTTTCTCAGTAAGTTCTATCACACAGATCAGCTATAAATGTTAGATGGTCACTTTCTTTTGTTGATTGTACTGAGGATCAAACCAAGGGCCTTGTACTTGCTAAGCAAATAAATTCCTATCACTGAGTTGCATCCCTAGACCTGCATGCTGACAGAGTTTCAGAAGTGACGATCTTATTCCTAGATCATATTTCATTGAGTATGAAAAACTGTGAAATAAGTCGTAGTTTATGAGTCAGCCCCTCATTTCAATACTCTGGGTACTTCTGGACTACATTGTTCGGAAAGGCAGACTTTGAATGTAACAAAAGATATATGCTTTATAGTGTCAGTTACCTTCATTTTCCTGATCAGTGTGGTAACTGGGGGTTGTAGAAGAAAAGTCAAAAAGAAAAAAGGTGGTTGAAGAATAGACAGATAGAATCTTATAGTTAAATTTTGAACTGTTTAGGAATCAAGAGGGTGTTATAGATCTAAGAAGATACTCTTAAAAGTGTGTTGCAAGATAGTAAGAATGTTGAGTCACATATAGACCTTTAAACTCATGGAGTTGGGTAGATAGTAGAATGTTAAAGTCAGGGGCCAAATAGGTATAAACTGAACATTGGGAAGGTATACTGGGCCAATTTACTCTCATAAATGTGGCATATTTATATCTATTGTTTTGTATAATACTTACTGTTATAAGAGAAGGAACCAGCTGTTGGACTGAAAGGGGAAACCTCTGGAGGGAAGAGGGTGGAAGGGCGGGTTAGGAAGGGGGAATAGGGAGGGGTTTGTTACTGAGATGTAACTTGAAGAAAAAAAAATAAAGTATTTAAAAAAAAAAAAAAAGAAAAGCCATGAAGTACAAAAAAACAGTGAGTATGTCAGATTTTTTGGGGGGTTCCCAAAAAAAATGATAAAGAGGAAATGATAAATTAATGGTTTGAAGGGATTTTTATTTATTAAATTCTTTAATTGCCAAAAGAGCTCTGTAAAGTGCAATTTGCTTTCAACACTATTACCCAGATGAGAAAAACAGAAGGCACCCAGACCAAAATATTCCCAAGGTTTGACAGGCATAAGATGAAACACTTGGATATGGATGTCCTTTAATCACTTACAGGAGAGGTCTAGTGAACTACTGTATGTTCACAAGATCAAAGTGATCACTGTAGTTTGAAGAGTGTAACACATAGAAAGAAGATAGATCACTCGTGTGTGTGTGTGTGTGTGTGTGTCAAACGATTATGAATGGCATGAGTAATGAGATTTGTTAGTGTCACTGAGGACAGCCTACCATTCTTCTATGCCTCTGACTCTTCTGTTTCTTTTTTTAAGTGAAATATTAACATTGGAGTGAGTTTTTTATACATATTATCTGTTTAATAATCTCTGCATTAGCCACTCTACAATGTTGCTTGCAATTGCACAGACACACTAGAAAGCTAAAAAACAAAAAAACAAAAAACAAAAAAAAGGAGAATGCTCACTTAATAAGCTGGAAAATAACAAATAGCTTTTCTGCCAGGATGATTGTCATTTTTAGAGGCACTTCTGGTCAATTCCTATATGATAATACATGTGATTTTTTTTCCCCAGAAGACAGTGGGGTTCATTTCATATAAGAAGATAGAGATTAATGTAGCCAGAGTGTATATACAAATTATGCCTGATTATATTTTAGAGAAACAAAAATGTATACTTTTTTATTCTCAGTTATTATTTGGATGCAGATATCAACATGAACTTTATTATTCAGTTGAATTGGGACTAAATAAAGCACTTATTCTGTGTCCAGGATTTTTGTGTAGTGATTTTGAAAGACTGTGGGATAATTTCCCTATCCACTAACTTGTCTTTAAACAGACCACCATAGGCTTGAATTGAAATATATAACAATCTATTACACTGTAGCTTCTTATTACAAGAGTTGAATATTTGTTTGAAAGTTTTGATAGTGTTATTAATAAAGCTTCTGTCCACATGCTAATAAGGAAAATTTCAAAATCATGAAAAGACAAAATTCAACAATTTTAACCCATGTTTTACATAAAAACATCTCCTATTTTTATTCTTTTTAAACATCTTTAAATTAATTAATTAATTAATTAATTTACATCCTGATCTCAGTTTCCCCTTACTCTTTATCCTCCCCATCCTTCCAAGCCCATCAATTCCTCCTTCCTTTCTCTTCAGAAAACAGGAGGCTTCTCATAGATATCAAACAGCCTTGTCATATATTCAGTAATATTAGGTATATATTCCCTTATTGAGGCTAAATTAGGATCCCAAAAGCAGTCAAGAGAGTCAGAGACAGTCACTGCTCCCAATGTGAGAGTCTTGCATGAAGACCAAGCTACAAAACTGTTACATATATGCAGAGGGCCTAGGTCAGTATCATGCATGCTCTCTGGTTCGTGGTGGTTAAGTCTCTGTGATCCTATGGAAATATATTTTATTACATTGTTTTTTGTTTCTTTGTTTGTTTTCTTATTTTAATGTGTATGAATGCTTTGTTTCCATGTATGTGCTCAATGTATGCATGCCTGGTATCACTAGACATTAGTAAATGGTGTTGGATCACCCTGAACTGGAGTTACATAAGGTTGTGAGCCATGGCAGTCCTGGGGATTGAACCTGGCCCCTCTGTAGAAACTTAAGTGCTCTTAACCACTGAACCATCTTTCCAACATTTATTTCTTAAACAGGCTATCATAAATTTGATTTAATATTCATCATAAATATACAACATATATTCATTAATTATTCCCTACATGCTGAAAATATTTTCATTCTAAAACTTGTCAACTTTATTACATGGGTTCAAAGTGATACCTTTGCCTCTTTCCTTTTCATTTTATGCCAACATCCCATGAAGAAATGCATTCCCAATGTTTCCTAATGTGTATTGACTTCACCAAGCACCAATTCAACCACCTCTAAAGGTTTCTCAAATTTCATATCAAAAGAAATATTTTCAAGTACACATTACTATAAGACTATTAGAGTTCTAAAAAAATATAATTTTGTGAGGCTAAAAAATGTAATCAATACAGAGCACCTGGTAAAATTATTAAAAACCACTAGTGTGAGAAATAGAGGGAATCCTAATTAAAGAAGGACAGATGTTAATTTCCACAAAAATAAGAATGCAAAATGAGGACTATCTGGCCCATTTACAGAGAGAATAGTTCAGGAAATGAAGAAAAAGAACAATTAACCCTTGGATTTTACTTGCAGATTTTTTTGATATTGTGATACATTTGAATAACTTCAATTAATAAATATGCCTAAGGGTAATTTCTCTCTCACAAGCATGGTTTTTACTATCGTTCAAACACCTTTTCATGTATATTAAGTTCTTAATGCTGGAGTTAAATTGTTAGGTAATTTTATTGATTATAGCTCATATATTTAATTAAAAAGATAATTAGATAGTTGACTAGTTTAACAATTTTAAACACCATAAAGAATATAGTCTCTGTGGACCAAATATTCATTAAAGCACATTATACACGTGCTTAATTAAGACTGAACCATGTCTTTGAAGAAACAAACCCATTAAGTGCAGTCATCTTTCGTTGCAGCATCTTTTGATTAGTCTAAGTATGCCTCTAAAAGTTGAACATACAAGAGAGTCCTTCTCCAAAACACATGGCATTTATTATATATTGTTAAAAGTAGAAATTCCTCCAAAATAGGCTCTAGTTAGGAAGAGATACAAACAGGTAAGGGGACCCTAAGAATTTCAAGTGTAAATATGTGGTTACCTAGGATAATTTTAAATGCTTTTATGACTGTGATTAAGATAACCTCATAAAATAATAGATATGCTGTGCTTCCTACTTTTGCTTGTAATTTCAAGCTACTCTAAATTGAGATTGAGATAGGTATGTAAATGCTTACAATTTTATAGAGAAGACAAAACTCAAAGATGCTTTTTACTAAGGAGAGACCAATGGTTTCCTGTTTATATTGTATAGGGTATATTGGATGGATAAAATTTGGAATTTGGAGCTTTAACTTTTTGGTAGTAAATCAAAAAGCATTTGTCTCTGTCATATTTGTCAGAAACTTTACATTTATTTCCAATTAAGGGAGAAACTGGTTTTATTTTATAACAGAACTCAATTATCTAAGGCCAAGTGAATTTAGGAATTATTTATTTTTTATTATTAATTATGTCATTTTTTACTTCACATCCCTAGATCAGCTTCCCCTCTCTCTTCTCCTCCCCTTCACCACATCCATCTCCTCATTCTACCTAGAAGGGGGGGGAGGGGCTCCCATGGATAGCAACCAGCATTGGCATATCAAGTTGCTGTAAGAATAGTCACATCTTCTATTGATTCTAGACTAAGCAGCCTAGTTAGGGTAAAGGGATTCAAAGGCAGGCAACAAAGTCAAAAACAGCCCCTGCTCCAGTTTTAGGAGTCTCATGAGGACCTAGCTGCACAGCTGTTACTTATGTACAGAGGGCTTAGATCCATTCCATGCATGTTCTCTGGTTCACAGCCCAGTCTCTATGAGCCTTTATGTGCCCAGGTTAGTTGATTCTGTAGGTTTTCATGTGATGCCATTGATCATTTTGGGTCCTTCAATACTTCCTCTTAATATTGCATCTGCTCGGCAGGATTCTCCAAACTCCACATCTGTTTCCTTTAGTTGCTGGGTGAAGCCTCTCTAATGGCACTTATGCTAGGCTTCTTTCTGAACGCCCATGGTGCTAGCAAGCCTTTGAGAATACAGGCAGAGTTAGGGGCTGGAAAATGGAATAAAGGGAAGAAGATCAGGGGGTTAGTAGTTTTAATTTTAATTTTTTGCCCTAAGTGCTGTTTAAAGTTTTATATTTATATGAGTACCTAAGCCACCCAAAACCTAGTAGCAAAAAAATTGTTACCTATACAGCTTCTGATGATGTCCATCAATAAGTGGGTCAGTGGAACTGGCCATTTTTTCTTTCACTTGATCTCATCTGTGGCCATTATTACCTTTTCAGTCAGATATATATGGCTTTATGCCTCAGGGATTTCAGGCTGTCAACTAAGGCTATAGAAATAAGTGGTTCTTGTATGCTGTATTTCCACTAAGATCAAACCTGAATCTGATCTCAGGAAATGGCTAGGATTGTATGAAGCCAAAACAAGGAGAACTTTAAATTTAGTATTGGAAACAAACCAAGCACACTTCCTTCATTACCTTGGTCAAAGACAGTTATATACTTAAGTTGAAGTCAAGGAGTGGCAGAAGTTATCTCTGCTGGTGATGATATCTAATACATGTGCATATATATATTATGTATGTATACATATATATCATATATGAAGAATAGATAATGGGATGATTGTCAATGTATAGTTATGTTCATGTATTCAAATAAAAATAACATATTAGCATCTATTTCATTAGAGGTTATTTCTGTTTACCTCACATTTGATAAATCAGGTGTTGAAGTGTACCTGCAAATCTTTCCTAAATGATAAAGGAAATGTGGAATTGTTTTCTGGTTTCTATCTGGAAGAAATGACTTCTGCTCATATTCTTTCTACAAACTGCAGAGTGTAGGGAGTTGGGTTAATATAAATTAGATTTAGTGAATATCTAGGGGTTTCTGATATGATCTCTTAATTCAGGGCATGACGATCAATTTGGATGTGAGCAATTAGGTTATCAGTTTGTGGAAAAACAAGGTTGAAGCCAGAAAAAACAGGAAAGACTTAATGGACTAAATAATAAGGTTGAAGCCAGGTGAACCAGGAAAGACTTAATGGACTAAAAACAAGGTATTTGGCCTGGCATTGTTTTCAGCTGCTAAGTGGGCAGAGCCCAAATTAAGGTGAAGCAGGTGGAACAAGGACAGTTTCTATTTAAGGACAAGTGGATGGAGACAAGAGAGCTGCGTATTAGAGAACCTCATGCTAGAAGGCTCCTATGCTAGCAAGTCCTCACACTAGAAAGGACAATGAGTAGTTTGTATCCTCTGATGGAGAAAGTGCTGGTGGACTGATGACCAGATCTCACTGAGGCAGAAAGCAGCTGCTGAGCAGAGAAAGCCTCAGCAAGACAGCAAAAGGCCAAGGACTAAACCCTGTGGCTCAGCTTTTGCCTAGAGGGGTTTGACCTGTCCAAACAGAGGCCTAAGCAAAACTGTGGCCAGCTTTAAAGATTGAGTCAGAGCGGCAGAGTTGCTGATACAAAGGAAATAAGTTGGCCTACAGATGGCTGAGGTCTCCCAGAGAGAAAAAAATGCCTCAAGCCTTATTTAAGGTGAAACCACCATAAGCAATTTACCCTGACAAATCTACATCTGAGATATTCCAGAAAAAAGGACTGATAAGTGCATTAAAGGGTCTACCACAGAGACTGTGTTCCTGATGACTGAGGACCTGTCCTAGAGACTGTATCCTTCTAAAAGGTTATAAAAATAGTTGTAATAGCTATTAATAGGTTTAGTGGGTAGGTAATAAGGGTTGAAGTCATTCATAGGGGATGTAGGAATTTGTAGGGTTAGTAGTTAAGTGTTCGTATTTGTTATAAGTGAATATTGTTACTAATAAATAAGTATTGTATAATTTAAAAAGTTCGGTTACAGCAGAGTTTTATTTTATTAGAGTGCTTCGACCGACTAAGACTATATCAGGTAATTTAAATGAGCTATATGTAAAGTGTCTTAAGTTCAACTTCAGAGATCAAAAATAAGTGCTGATACTTTATACAGAAAAACACAGAATCTATCTACCTGTAGAAGAATGGAAGCTAAAATCAATACAAAACAAACAAAAGCAAAAGAAAACTGAATGGTGGCTGAAGAGATGGCTCAGACATTAAAGGCTAGGCTCACAACCAAAAATACAAGAAATTGAGTAGGGATATGCTTATTTGTCTCATTTTATATTTCACTAAGTTCTTTTCTATTTGAATTATATCTTTTACTTTTTGAGAACATAATATAAATTATATTATTTCATCTTTTCTTTTCTTCTTCCCAACCCTCCCACTTACCCCTTCTTGTTCTTTCAAATTCACGACCTGTTTCCTCAACTGTTGTTACATAGATATCTATATATGCATACACATATGTGTTTCTAGATCACGGAATAGAACATGCTCATTTTGAATAGTGTTATTTGTATTTATGATTTAGAGTTGACCATTGGTATTGGATAACTGTTTCATGTGCTCTTCCTATGGAAGACTATTTCTTTTCCTCTCAGTACTTTATGGTTGACAGTGGTTCTTTGGGTTGGTTTAACATATTCTTCAGCCCCCATCCTCATCTAGTGTACATTTTAGCAACTCTATTGTTTTCCTTGTTAAGCTCCTGTTTCAGCACCAACTTGGTGAGACTTTATGAGTATAATTTTTGAAATTCCCAGGAGACAAAACTTTATAGAAAACTCTGATTTTTCTGGCTTTCACAATTTGTTCATGCCCCCTTCAACACTGGTTCCTGAGGCTTAGGTGAAAGTATTGTTTTATAAACCTGTCTGTTGAGATGATTTCCACAATTCTGTTTTTTTTAAATTGTAATTTTCTGTAATTTCTATCTCCAAGTCAATTCTTTAGAATAACAAACAGATGTATTCAATGTAAGTTAACACTAGTTAATGACAAGGTTATTCTTTGAAACTATCAATGTTTGATAATATTCATGATACTTTGAGTGACCTTTCTTCAATACATAGCTTTATGTAGGTGAATGCTTAGACCTTCCTATTTAATAATTACTGGGGATAAATTTGAAATTGCACAGCTCTAGTATATGACATAGATTTGAAAACATGAAACTGAACAGAGCTCCCATTTTCTTATCTTGAGGTTTCTTACAATGATGTAATGGTACAGCACAATTGTCTTAATCTTTGACTTCTAGTGTGTATCTATTATGTATAACCATAAACCATGTTTGAGTTTAGGTTTAGGTAAATCTTCCTTGTTTTTTTTTTCTTTTTTTTATACTGTATTTTTTTATTTCTTCAAGTTACATGTCAGTCACAATCCCTTCCCTACTCCCCCTTCCTGTCCCACTCTTCCACACTCTTCCCCCAAACAGTTTCCCCTTTCAGTCCAACAAAGAGTTCCTTCTCTTGTAACAGTAAATACTATACAAAACAACAGAAATAAATACACCACATTTATGAGAGTTAAATGGCCCAGCATATATTCCCAATGTCCAATACATACATATTTGGCCCCTGACTTTAACATTCTACCATCTAACCATCTCCATGATTTTAAAGTTCTATATCTGACTCAGCTTTCATACTAACTTGCATCACAATTTTAAAAACATCTTCTTAGATCCAGAACACCTTCTTGATTCCTAAACAACTCAAAATTTAACTATGAAACTCTAGCTATCTATTCTTCAACCACCTCAGAGACCTGAGAGGGATAAATATATCTGATTATGTAGGAAGTGCAGGGCCTGTATCATCCAAAACTAAGAAATGACATATCAGTGGCTGCCTGGACAGTTCCTGTTTTCTCTCCATATGTTACAGCATCAATCTTCAGGCTTTTGGTCCCGTTTCTCTGATAGACATTGATTGTAGAGCAGGGATTATGAAGGACTTGCCTACCCTGTCTTGGCAGAGCTAGGCTGTCGACTTCCCTGCTACCAAGTTTTGTCCTTTTTGGACAGCAGTCTGTCGGCAGTTGAAGCAAGGGGTTTTTTTTCATGCCAAGAGATAGGCTTGACACTAATTCAACCATCACACACTGGAGATTCTTTGATGCTCATCTTCTACTTGGAGTAGAATAGGGGGTGCTGTCAGGAGCCGATATGTCTCGATATCAAAAAAATCTTAATTTAAGACAACATCTTTGAATGCCATATTCTGCAGATCTCTTGGGGTTTTTGAAGATGCCCCATCTATCTCTTATATTTAGATAAGCAAATGTTGCTTGTCTCTTAACAACTTGATTTCTGAGTAGCTTAGAGAATATCTGTGATAGACTGTCATAGTAGCTAACAAAGTGACACGCTTGCATGACTAGGAGTTTGTATTTCTTAACTATCCTAAACATTTTAAGATGGTTGGTATCACGAGGCCAGAGTTTCACATTTCATTTTTAAGTATCTCTAGGTACAATACCATTAAGAAGCGATACCTTTAATTTTGTATCAATATACAAAGATCTATTCCAATGTGGCCAAATATACTCTTAATTTTGTATCAATATACAAAGATCAATGCCTATGTAGCCCAATACAATCTTAATATTATGTCAATATACAAGGGTCAATACCATTGTGGACAACTATAATCTTAATTTTGTAACAATACTGATACAGTCCAATACAATCTTAATTTTGCACAATATACAATGGTCAATACCACTTTAGCCAAATATAATACTAATTTTGTATCAATATACAAAGGTAAAAGGGCATATTCAATAATCTGTCCCTTCTTCTTGGTCCTTCCCATACTATGTCTATGTCCCATTTTTCTAAAGTCCATGCACTCCTACATAGGAGAGAAAGAAGGATACAGAATAGGAAAAGAGGGAAGTCCCTGAGTCTAACCTCCAAAACCCATGTAACAAAACTATTTAATAGCTTGTAGTCTCTTCCCCTAAATAACAAAGTTTTCTGTTATCCTTCAAATAACCAAAAAGGTGGTGGGGAGAAACACCCTCCCCACCCTCTGGGCATGGGACGTTTCTCTCTTAAAATGACTTTCTGCTGATTTGGGTCGTAGTAAACCTGTTTGGGGTTTTAAGGGATTATGACCTACAAATGAACTTGGCTCATGGATCTATGTAATTTCATTATTATTGATATATTAATAATATAGTTACTATCTGATGTGTTCAGTTAACTAACAATTTTATTTGTACTTTAAATATTTTAGATATTCATTCTTGAAGTAAAAATAAAGATATTTCACTGTTTTCCTGAATTGAAAGTTTTCTTATATTTCTAATACTGTGTAACCTCACAATATAAACAGTGTATATTTTACCTTTGTACTGATGTAGAATTTTTAGGAAAACCTGTGTTTTCATAATATAAATTGGTGTTTATTGTAGACAGATTTGTAAAATAAAAATATATTCTCTTGATAAGTTACTGTAGACCAAAAACTCTACTATTTTACCATTACCTGTGTAGGTAGAAACAAATTTACCAAACAAAAGCATGGTATGCCTTATTTAAGGAATTACTGCCAAGTGTCTCAAAAGCAACAGTAAAGGATTCTAAATATCTGTGTCAATTACAAATTAAAAAAATAACATACAACAAATACTGCTAATCACTTCAAATCTTCCAAGCCTTCTTAAGAATACATAAATAAGGGGGGGGAACCAAGATGGCAGAGGCCGGCGCGGACATATTTTGATTTCGGGGTCAACAGTCACAAGGCGGCAAGTGTTGCAGGACGCTGTACAAAGGGCACGACCCCTTCTAAATCTCACCCAGCTACACAGGGACCACGGAAGATGCCTGGGCAGGATGCCCCTTCCAACTCTCGGACACGCTAGGAAGCCTCTGGACCCTGGAATCTGGATAACCCATCCCCCCAAAAGGAGAAATACGCAGTAAGTTCCAACCTAATACCCAGCCGGCAGATTCCGAAAACACACAGAGATAATCCCCACCCTGCTTGGCACTCACAGGTCAAACACAGACAATCCAATTATCTGGGAAAGGTTGCAACCCTTGGAAGTGAAGTAGCTCCACTGCAAAGCACCTTCAGATCCCAGTCTGTAACATCACAGGCCAGCGTCCAAGCCTCGGGAGCGGCAAGGTTATTGGAGCTGAACTGCAGATATACCCCTACAGGAACCAACCCCAGGCAAACTGTGAGATATTTGAAACTGTCCTATATCGAACTTTTGTACTAGTAAGGGCCCTTCCGGTGGGGAATTAGAGCTTACTTGTGAACAGCTCTGCCACCTGAATTAATTAGGTCCCCACCTGGGAGGCGGGACTGAATGACTCTCCTTATAGGGGTGGAGTAAGGCAACTCCTACACCACAGTGCCCCCTTTGGACCCAAGTCCAGAAGACAGCAAAAAAAAAAAAAAATTCCTCATGGCCAGAGGCCAGAGATAAAAAAAAAAAAAAAAAAAAACAAAAACAGAGCGAAATGTCTCCAACAAAAGAAAGCAACGCTATTCCGTCCAGCCCGAACCACCTAACCACAACTGAAACACATGAAAATGATGACAATTCTACATTATGGAAAGTGATAAAGTCCCTTCAAGAAGAACTTAAAACTCTGAAGGAATTCAAAGAAGCCACAATTCTACAAGTCAAAACAATGAATAACATCATTAAAGAGCTCCAAGCCAAGGTGACCCAGCTTGAACAGGAAAAGGATAAAGCAATGAAAGATCTCGAGACAAAAACAAGCAAACTGGAGAAGAAAATGTACGAAACGAACACTACCATTCAAGACATGAAAATAGAAATGGAAACAATAAAGAAAACACAGGCAGAGTTAAAAGAGGAAATGGAGAATCAAGGGGAGAGAACAGTAATTATGGATGTGATTATCAAAAATAAGATGCAAGAGATGGAAGGCAGGAAATCAGGCATGGAAGATTCGATGGAAGAAATCAGTACAACATCCAAAGAAAATGAGAAGGCTAAAAAATCTCTCACCCACAACATCCAAGAAATCAAGGACTCAATGAAAAGATGGAACCTAAGAATTATAGGCATAGAGGAAAGAGAAGACTCCCGACTCCATGGTCCAGGAAATATCTTCAAAAAAATCATAGAAGAAAACTTCCAAAACCTAAAGAAAGAGATGCCAATAAAAATCCAAGAGGCTTACAGAACACCAAAGAGATTAGATCAGAAAAGAAACTCCTCTCACCACATAATAATAGAAACTCTAAATGTAGAGAACAAAGAAAGGATATTAAAAGCTGTAAGAGAAAAAGGTCAAGTCACATACAATGGCAGACCCATCAGAATCACACCTGACTTCTCCTCAAAAACTTTAAAAGCTAGAAGGGCCTGGACGGATGTCCTACAAGCCCTGAGAGAACAGAGGTGCCCAGCCAGACTACTATACCCAGCAAAACTCTCTATCAACATAGAAGGAGAAAACAAGATATTCCATAACAAAATCAAATTCAAACAATATCTCCTCACAAACCCAGCCCTACAGAAGATCCTAGAAGGAAAATTCCAACACAGAGAAGATAACTACACGCAAGAAAAGAGAGGAAATAGAAACCACTACAGCAACTAAAAAAAAGAGAAGCACAAGACAGCCAGCTATACCAAAATAATGGGAAATAACAACCCCTGGTCACTAATATCCATCAACATCAATGGACTCAACTCGCCAATAAAAAGACACGGACTTACATACTGGATCCGTAAACAAGACCCATCTTTTTGCTGTATACAAGAAACATACCTCACTATTGAAGATAAACACTACCTCAGAGTAAAGGGCTGGGAAAAGGTCTTCCAAACAAATGGACCCAGGAAACAAGCTGGAGTAGCCACCCTAATATCAAACAAAATAGACTTCCAATTGAAGTTAATAAAAAAAGACAGAGAAGGACATTACATACTCATTAGAGGAAATATACACCAAGAGGTCATCTCAATATTGAACATCTATGCCCCAAATACAAAGGCACCTACATTTATAAAAGAAATGCTTCTAAAACTTAAATCGCACATCGATCCAAACACTTTAATAGTGGGAGACTTCAACACCCCACTCACAACTATGGACATATCATCAAGACAGAAGCCAAACAGAGAAATAATGGGTCTAACAGAGATCATGAACCAAATGGACCTAGCAGATATCTACAGAACGTTTCACCCAAACACAAAAGAATACACCATCTTCTCAGCACCTCACGAAACCTTCTCCAAAATCGACCATATTATAGTTGGACACAAAGATAGCCTCAACAGATACAAGAAAATTGAAATAACCCCTTGTATCTTATCAGACCACCATGGAATAAAGCTGGACTTCAATAGCAAAAGAATCAACAGAAAGTCTACACTAACATGGAAATTGAACAACTCTTTACTAGAGGACCACTGGGTCAGGGAAGAAATAAAGAAGGAAATCAAAGACTTCTTAAAATCCAACTAAAATGAAGACACAACATACCCAAACCTATGGGACTCAATGAAAGCTGTGCTACGAGGAAAGTTCATAGCATTAAGTTCCTTCAAAAAGAAAATTGTGACAGCTCATATTAGCGAATTAACAGCTAAACTGGGTGACTTGGGAAAAAAAAGAAGCAAACACTCCCAAGAGGAGCAGAAGGCAGGAGATCATCAAACTTAGGGCTGAAATCAACAACTTAGAAACAAACAAAAAGAACTATACAAAGAATCAATGAAACCAAGAGTTGGTTCTTCGAGAAAATCAACAAAATAGACAGACCCTTAGCCAAATTAACTAAAAGACAGAGGGAGAAAACACAAATCAACAAAATCAGAAATGAAAAGGGTGAAATAACAACAGACATTGAGGAAATCCAGAGAATATTTGGATTCTACTTTAAAAATCTATACTCCACCAAATTTGAAAACTTAAGTGAAATGGACAATTTTCTTGACAGATTCCACCTACCGAAGCTAAATCAAGATCAGATAAACAGATTAAACAGCCCTATAACCCCTACGGAAATAGAAACAGTCATTAAAAATCTCCCAACCAAAAAAAGCCCAGGGCCAGATGGCTTTAGCACGGAATTCTACTGGACCTTCAAAGAGGAGCTAACACCAATACTTTTCAAACTCTTTCACCAAATAGAATCTGAAAGAACATTGCCAAACTCATTCTACGAGGCCACAATCACCCTGATTCCTAAACCACACAAAGACCCAACAAAGAAAGAGAACTTCAGTCCAATCTCATTCATGAACATAGATGCAAAAATACTTAATAAAATACTAGCAAACCGAATTCAAGAACATATCAAAAGTATCATACACCATGATCAAGTAGGCTTCATCCCAGGGATGCAGGGATGGTTCAAGATATGAAAATCTATCAACATCATTCACCATATCAACAAGATGAAAGACAAAAACCACATGATAATCTCGCTAGATGCAGAAAAAGCATTTGACAAAATTCAACACCCCTTCATGCTAAAAGTTCTGTGGAGAACGGGCATACAAGGGCCGTACCTAGAAATAATAAAGGCAATATTCAGCAGACCAGTGGCCAACATCAAAAAAAATGGTGAGAAACTTGAAGCATTTCCTCTAAACTCAGGGACAAGACAAGGAGTCCACTGTCAACATATCTCTTCAATATAGTACTTGAAGTTCTTGCTAGAGCAATAAGACAACTAAAGGACATCAAGGGGATAAATATCGGAAACGAAGAAGTCAAATTATCTCTATTTGCAGATGATATGATAGTATACATAAACGACCCCAAAAATTCCACCAGAGAACTCTTACAGCTGATAAACACCTTCAGCAAAGTGGCTGGATACAAAATTAATTCAAAAAAATCAGAAGTATTTCTTTATACAATAAACAAAAGGGCTGAGAAAGAAATAAGGGAAACAACCCCCTTCACAATAGCCACAAACACCATAAAATGCCTGGGGGTAACTCTAACCAAGCAAGTAAAGGACCTGTACAAAAAGAACTTCAAGCCCTTGAAGAAAGAAATGGAAGAGGCCTTTAGAAGATGGAAAGAACTCCCATGCTCATGGATAGGTAGGATCAACATAATAAAAATGGCCATCCTACCAAAAGCAATATATAGATTCAATGCAATTCCTATCAAAATACCAATACAATTTTTTATAGACTTGGAAAGAGCTAGAGCTAGTCTCAATTTCATATGGAACAACAAAAAGCCCAGAATAGCTAAATCAATCCTGTACAATAAAAAAAAACATCTGGAGGTATTATCATCCCAGATTTCAAGCTGTACTACAGAGCAATAGTTGTAAAAACAGCATGGTATTGGTATAGAAACAGACCAGTAGATCAATGGAATCGAATTGAAGATCCAGAAATAGATCCACACACTTATGGCCACCTAATTTTTGACAAAGAAGCCAAAACCGCACAATGGAAGAAGGACAGAATGTTCAACAAATGGTGCTGCTCCAACTGGATGTCCATTTGTAAAAGAATGAAGCTAAACCCATACTTACCACCTTGTAAAAAACTTAAGTCCAAGTGGATCAAAGACCTTAACATAAGGCCGGTCACACTAAATCTACTAGAAGATAAAGTGGGAGAAACCCTCGAACTAATTGACACAGGAGACAACTTCCTGAACAGAACACCAACAGCTCAGGACTTGAGATCAACAATCAATAAATGGGACCTCATGAAACTGAAAGTTTCTGTAAGGCAAAGGACACTGTCATTCGAACAAAACGGCAGCCTACAGACTGGGAGAAAATCTTCACCAACCCCACATCTGACAGAGGGCTAATATCCAAAATCTACAAAGAACTCAAGAAATTAAATGCCAAGAAACCAAATAATCCAATCAAAAAATGGGGGACAGAGCTAAATAGAGAATTCACAAAGGAGGAATCCCTAATGGCTGAGAGACACTTGAAGAAATGCTCAACATCCTTAATCATCAGAGAAATGCAACTCAAGACGTCTCTGAGATTCCATCTCACACCTGTCAGAATGGCTAGGATCAAAAACTCAAATGACAGCACATGCTGGTGAGGGTGTGGAGAAAGGGGTACCCTACTCCATTGCTGGTGGGAGTGCAGGCTTGTGCAACCACTATGGAGGTCAGTCTGATGATATCTTAGAAAACTTGCCTCAGGACCCAGCCATACCACTTCTGGGTATACACCCAAATGCCTCTTCACGGAATCATAAGGAAGTTTCCTCATCTATGTTTATAGCAGCCTTATTTGTAATAGCTAGAAACTGGGACCAACCCAAATGTCCCTCAACCGAAAAATTGGTTAAAAAACTTTGGTACATCTACACAATGGAATATTATTCAGCTATCAGAAACAATGAAATTATGCAATTCTCAGCCAAATGGATGAAACTAGAAAAGCTCATCCTGAGTGAACTAACCCAGTCTCAGAAGGACACATATGGCATCTATTCACTTATAGTAGGATTTTAGCTATATAGTAAAAGGTATCAATACTACAACTAACACACCAAAGGGAACTTGGACATAGACTTCTTATATTTAATTTTTATTTTTTATATATTAGTTATATTTTTTCTATTTTTTAGTCTTTTTATCTATTGTATGCTTATTGATTTGTTTGTTTAGTAGTTCTCTCTCCCAGGCAACGAGACACTTTTCACTGATGGTACTGCTTCATAGATCCCCAATGAATGAAGAGGCTCTTGGCCCTCATACGACCTCTCTGCTGAGATGAGGGACTGTTATATAAGGACACCCTACCCCAAAGAAATGGGATGGAAGGGTTATGAGGTAAAGAAAAAAAATGAAATGTGATGTTTCGGCCTTTTACTACTAACTGTCATGAACTGCTTAGGATAATTAAGAAATGCAAACTAATGGTTATGCAAGCCGGTCATTCTGTTAGGTACTAAGACAGCCTATTATAGTTACTTGCTAAGCTAATCAGAAATAAACCTGCTAAGAGACAAGCAACATCTTCTTACCCTAATATAAGAGATAGATAGGGCCTCTCAAAAACCTCAAGATATCTGCATAATATGGCATTCAAAGATGTTTTCGTAACTTTAGATTTTTTTAATCTTTTTTTCCTTTATTTTTTATTTCTTCAAGTTACATCTCAATCGCAGTCCCCTCCTTATTCCCACTCCAGTCCCACCCTCCGACCCTCAACCCCCCATCCTTTTCCCTTTTTTTTTTCTTTTAAGTTTAAGGTATATCTTATTTCCCCCTACAGTTTCCCCTTTTAGTCCAACAAATGGCTCTTTCTCTTATAATAACAAATACAATACAGTACAACAGAGGTAATTAGGCCACAGTTATGAGGGTTATATGGCTTAACATACATTCCCAATGACCAGTCCATATGTATTTGGTACCTGATTTAACATTCTACTGTCTAAACATCTCCATGAGTTTAAAGGTCTATATCTGACTCAACATTCATACTAACTTGCAACACAATTTTAAAAGTATCTTCTTAGATCTATAACACTCTCTTGACTCCTAAACAACTCAAAATTTAATTATGAGACTCTAGCTATCTGTTCTTCAACCACCTCAGAGACCTGAGAGGGATAAATATATCTGATTTTATAGGAAGTGCAGGGTCTGCAGCTTCCCAAACTAAGAAATGACATACCTGTGGCTGCCTGGAAAGTTCCCATTTTTCTCTCCATACATTACAGCATCGATCTTCAGTCATTTGGCCCTGTTTCTCTGACAGACATTGATTGTAGAGCAGGGGTCATGAAGGACTTATCTACCCTGTCTTGGCAGAGCTAGGCTGTCGACTTACCTGCTTCCAGGTTTTGTCCTTTTTGGACAGCATTCTGTCTACAGTTGGGGCAAGGGGCTTTTCCTACCAAGAGATAGGCTTGCGACTAGTTCAATCATCTTCCACTGGAGATTCTTCGATGCTCATCTTCTACTTGGAGTAGAATAGGGGGTGCTGTCAGGAGTTGATATGTCTTGATATAAAAAAATCTAAAGTTGCGAAAACATCTTTGAATGCCATATTCTGCAGATCTCTTGAGGTTTTAGAAGAGGCCCTATCTATCTCTTATATTAGGGTAAGCAGATGTTGCTTGTCTCTTGCCGGTTTATTTCTGATTAGCTTAGAAAGTAACTATAATAGGCTGTCATAGTACCTAACTGAATGACCAGCTTGTATAACCATTAATTTGCATTTCTTAATTACCCTAAACAGTTTATGACAATTAGTAGTAAAAGGCCGAAACATCACATTTCATTCTTTTTCTTTACCTCCTAACCCTTCCATCCCATTTCTCTGGGGTGGGGTGTCCTTATATAACAGTCATTAAAAATCTCCCAACCAAAAAAAGCCCAGGGCCAGATGGCTTTAGCATGGAATTCTACCGGACCTTCAAAGAGGAGCTAACACCAATACTTTTCAAACTCTTTCACCAAATAGAATCTGAAAGAACATTGCCAAACTCATTCTACGAGGCCACAATCACCCTGATTCCTAAACCACACAAAGACCCAACAAAGAAAGAGAACTTCAGACCAATCTCCCTCATGAACATAGATGCAAAAATACTTAATAAAATACTAGCAAACTGAATTCAAGAACACATCAAAAGTATCATACACCATGATCAAGTAGACTTTAGATTTTTTTATATCAAGACATATCAACTCCTGACAGCACCACCTATTCTACTCCAAGTAGAAGATGAGCATCGAAGAATCTCCAGTGGGAGATGATTGAATTAGTCGCAAGCCTATCTCTTGGTAGGAAAAGCCCCTTGCCCCAACTGTAGACAGAATGCTGTCCAAAAAGGACAAACCCTGGAAGCAGGTAAGTCGACAGCCTAGCTCTGCCAAGACAGGGTAGGTAAGTCTTTCATGACCCCTGCTCTACAATCAATGTCTGTCAGAGAAGCGGGGCCAAATGACTGAAGAGCGATGCTCTAATGTATGGAGAGAAAATGGGAACTGTCCAGGCAGCCACTGGTATGTCATATCTTAGTTTGGGAAGCTGCAAGCCCTGTACTTCCTATAAAATCAGATATATTTATCCCTCTCAGGTCTCTGAGGTGATTGAAGAACAGATAGCTAGAGTCTCATAATTAAATTTTGAGTTGTTTAGGAGTCAAGAGAGTGTTATACATCTAAGAAGATACTTTTAAAATTGTGCTGCAATTAGTATGAATGTTGAGTCAGATATAGACCTTTAAACTCATGGAGATGTTTAGATAGTAGAATGTTAAAGTCAGTTACCAAATACATATGGACTGGTCATTGGGAATGTATGTTAAGCCATATAACCCTCATAACTGTGGCCTAATTACCTCTGTTGTACTGTATTGTATTTATTATTATAAGAGAAAGAGCCATTTTTTGGACTGAAAGGAGAAACTGTAGCGGGAAATAAGATATACCTTAAACTTAAAAGAAAAAAAAAGGGAAGAGGTTGGGGGGTTGAGGGTGGGAGGGTGTGACTGGAGGGGGAATAGGGAGGGGACTGCGATTGAGATGTAACTTGAAGAAATAAAAAATAAAGAAAAAAAAGAGTAGAATATTCCCCTTTCCTTGGAGAATAGTAATTGCTGCATAGGTTAGAAAAGGACTACAGTAAGCTTTCATGCGTTACAAGCGTGTAATTTTACTTGAAGAGAAAATAGACTTAGGATAAAATGATCAAAGAAAACATTCATTTTGGTTGGGTCTGAGTTCCTGGATTTTGTGATCTAGGGATATGCCCACAGGTTTGGGTATGTACCATGAAAATACAGGGTTAAGAACAAAGAGTAATTAATTCTATCATAGATATAAGAACAGAGAATATATGAGTAGCCAGTTTAGCCCAACAAGACTGCCAAAGGAAGACATCAGATACACGATCTGTTTATTGGTAAAATCAAAACTGTTATCAGGTAAGCAAAGGGAAAAACTGGCTACTATACACTTGGCTTGCTTAAACTTTGTTAATCAATTACAAAAGAATTTTTGCTTTGGGGTTAAAATGAACTTATGAAGATGAAGACAGATTGGAAATGTTTAGTTAGGTATGAGTTTGAAAAGAAGAATACATAATCAAAAATCCTGTTGTAATTTCATTTTGTGCGATGATTTTAATATGTTTTTGAAGAATATGTTCTTGTGGTGATTGTTTTTGGAGAATTTGTAACTTGTAGCTATGAAGTCATCTTTTTGCTTACATAGAGAATTTTTCTTAGATAGTATAAAAAGGCTAAGAGGAAAATAAAAAAAGAATACATAAATAATAAATATTGACCACAGCTAAATTCAAGAATAAGCTAGGAGAATACAGAAAGGAATGCTATAAATTAAAGATGGATTTAAGTATGAAATAACAAAAATTCCTTGTGATTAGTAATGAGTACCTGGATGATACTTACATAATACTGAATCAATGTTACTTGTATCATAAATCCACATGATTCCCACTTTGTCCTCCTGTTGAAATAAATGCTACCAATACTGAAAGAATTGGGCACAGACAGTACCATATTGTTTATATCTGAATATTGAATGTTATAGATAAATTCTACAGTGAATCAATCTTGAAAGCTAAATTATTGAATAAACTCATGAACCTTCAATATTATAAAATAATTCTTCCACAATCAGTACATAAGAGCTGCAATCCAGGTAACGACCAAATGTAATTGGTTGGTAATATAAAAGAATGAGATTAATACTTGTGAGAATAGAAAACACACAAAGAATAAAATTATCTCTTTATTGTATCTAGCATCCAGCTCTATGGTCCAACTTGTTGACTGGAAACTCAGGCAATGCTCAGGCTGTGTCTAGTTTGTAATTTGTTTCTTTATGTTAATTTAGGTATTTACCTTCAACTGATGGCTGAAATCTTGGTTTCTACAAGTGTCACAATGGCTGGAACTTCTCTTACTTTTGATGACGGGGAAGAGAAGGTAAGACATATATCCCTTACCCTGCCTCAGGCTATCGTGGACTCATACACATAAAATTGCCAGCAGCATCAAGATTAGGGACTCTTCAAGGTAAATAAATATAAATTTCTTTTCTATTTATCAAAGAAATCAGTGACCTTGGCAATTTTTGGAAGTAGACACACACAAAGTTAATATTAGTAGATTCAGCAAACTTCCAAAAGACAAAAATAATCACCTTATGTACTCCTTTATTTTTCATCTAATTTCAGTACAACAATCCAATTTCTTAATAGACTAATACAAGTTTGTACAGTGAAATGAAGTAGAAGAAACTAGCATCTATTCACAAAAATATAGAAGATAATATTTATGCTGCATCCAAAGCCTTACAATATATGCTCAAGTGAAAGAAGAATTAAGGGAAAGAAAACTCAAGTTTTGAGGGAATCTAACAGTGTATAAAGTTGATTGCCTTAAACATATCTAACTGTAAAGATTCATTTAAAGGAATATAAGGCAGGTAAGACTTAGTCTAAATAACTTTACACAATAATGTTTTGCTAAAGCACACATATTTAAAGACAGGTGACCAACACATAAATTCTCACATATACTTTAGATTTATTTATGATTGGGAGGGATATAGTTTAGCTGTTCGAATCTAATTCTATAGTTATCCTACAAAGACAACTTCAATATCACCATTAACTACTATTTCTTACTGTCAGTCATTACAGGTGAGAGACACATGAGATTGCAACATGTGGTTCTGGATTTGTGCCCTATAGGTCATATTAACCTAGTGAGCCATATGCAAATGAGTGTTGAGGTACTTGCATATGGATTTAGGCATTGTGCATGCATGTTTTCCTAACTCTGTTTTACTGAGGGCCCGGAGGCAGTGACATCCAGGCAGCAGTAAGCAGCACACTTTGGGCCAAGATCATCTTCCAATGAAAGAGCAAATAGGTGCAACACTAAAAATATTGCTGATGAAGCACCTGGATGGGAAAGGCAGACAGCTTGAGCCTGAATCATCAAGTAGTTCAAGAAGGTGAAATGCTTCAAAGTATAAAGGAATATCCCTAGGCCACAGAACCCAACATAACCTAAATCTCAAGCACAGAGTTATAAAATGAAGAATGATAATGCTGGCTTATGACCAGATAGCAGACAATTATCTATGAGCCAGTAGTTATGTAAATGATGGGATATGCTCTTGATTTATTTTTGAAAACTAAATAAATTGAGAATTTCTAAAAAACAAAATCATTGAGCAGAGTAAAATTATCCTGTACTTTTGGATGTCTAAACTTTTTCTGCTGTAACAAAAAAGTAGACAATAGAAAATATAGCAACGTGACAGAAATTATAATTATTTTTCACATTTGTTTTATAATGTGTGCAATTTCTTTCTTTAAGTTTTGATTAACTGTGTCTTAAAATAATTAGTGACCAAAGGATGGTTCCAGGAAATATCCCAAAGATATTTATCAATAAGCCTCTCTTGAGGAGCACTCCTAGCCCTCTTCTTCCTCTTTCTTTTAAATTTTTAAAAATTAATATTTAGGTGTTGAAAAATGGTAACCATTTTGATTTGGGAAGATAATTACCCCTACAATATTCCAAGCAAAAAAACAAACAAACAATGACTTATAAAACCACACAGGACAGTTTCTGACAAAAAACAAAAAACTAGCATTTGGTTGTGTATGAAAGAAGTACAGGAGTGTGTGTGTGTGTGTGTGTGTGTGTGTGTGTGTGTGTGTGTGTGTG
>CAJQZJ010000279.1:837277-867874 GCA_907164525.1 Lophiomys imhausi
TGTGTGTGTGTGTGTGTGTGTGTGTGTGTGTGTGTGTGTGTGTGTGTTTCATGTGTGTGAGAGACCTCTGGAAAGAAAGAAAACTGTTTTAAAACAAATGCTACTGTGAAGATTTCCTTTCCCCAAGCTTCCAGTGATCTGTGTCACTCTGAGGCCTGTAATTCCACTGAGGAAACTGAAAGATTGCATTGTGTTTGAGTTTAGCTTTCGCTACCTTTGATAAGGATGCATTTGTGATGTTGAAAGCATGTATATATGAATCCTTCATTACTTTTTATGTCATTTCTTTCTACTTATGTGCAAAATATGCATTATTGTGTTACATGACATCTGCCAAATGTTACTATCTAGAATAATACAAAATAACTGGTTGTAAATCATTGCTGTTACGTAATAATCAGACTAAGTAATGCAGTTAGTGTGATACCACTATACCCACAAAGTTCATGGAACATGACAAAAGGTGTTTGTATTACAGTGGAATTTTCTTCAGAGGATAATTTAATTTTTTTGGAAGGAAAATACTTGGTATGTAGTGACACCCCACTCTGGAGGAGTAAGATAGGAGGGAGGGGGTGGAGGTGGAAGGGTGGGACTGGCAGGGGTGGAAAGAGGGCACTGTGATGGAGATGTAACTTGAAGTAATAAATAAACATAGAAACAAGAAAAATACTATTTGTCTGACTAAATCAAAGGCTTTTACAAGAAAATCACGTTTCGAATAGTGTTAGGCCTGCTTCTCATTTGGTCTAAAGTCACTAGAGACCTGAGAACCTTAGACAATTTGGGGATGAGGTATATGAGATATGGAGAAGGAATTCTTAGAACATCATTCATCCATGCAAAGGTGATGAGAGCACGGCACATATATCAAAAGTACTATCTTGCATCACATCACATCTTGATGTTGGCAGCTTTTTGGTCAAGAAGTTTACTATAAGACTTGTCTATTTCATATTCTTCATCTCTATAAAATCTACACGATGCTGCTCAAACCAACATGCTTCAATAGCAGTCTTCTATCTA
The DNA here is from genome assembly GCA_907164525.1 of Lophiomys imhausi. Classification (NCBI taxonomy): domain Eukaryota; kingdom Metazoa; phylum Chordata; class Mammalia; order Rodentia; family Muridae; genus Lophiomys; species Lophiomys imhausi. Next base: position 838,304 of record CAJQZJ010000279.1, read on the forward strand.
CCTGTCTCACAAAACTTGCCACAATACTATTAAAAGCCTACTGTTACTTGGGAGCCACTAAGTGAGTCTGATTCTCTCCAGAAGTCCCATTCCCCCCTGTTCTTTGCCTGGCTCTGGAGCCTAAGGTCCAGAGGCCTCACCATGCTATTGTCTTCCTGTCTGTCAGCCCATGACATTAATAAAACTTTTAATAAACTTCTTATCCTAGGCAATCCACCTCAGTGTTCTCCATGAGCTTCATATACATGACTTTCTGAAACTATATGTTTCAGATTTGTTACAAATCTTGGGCCTGGAGAGATGGCTCAGTGGCTAAGAGCACTTTCTTATCTTGGAGTGAACAACTCTAATGCCTGCTCCAGGGGATCAGATACCTTCTTTTGACTGCTGTGGGCATCAGGTATATGCATGGTACACCTACATACATGCATGGAAATGCTTAAATATATACAATAAAATAATAATAAAGAATTATTGAATAAGACATAAAGATGAATGTTCTATGGTGTCAAATTATAACAGCAGGGACTACAACTTACTCTAATGAGCTAAATTAAAATCATAGCAGTAGCAACAGTGTTTGTGGCAAGATTAGAAGATATACCAAGGTAATTAACAATAAAAACCCACTTCCTTACAGAAAATAAAAGAGGAGAAAAAGTAGATTACAAAAAAATTGGACAAGAAGAATGAAGAAAGGAAGTCAATGTAGGCAAGGTTTTTCAGGTAAATGTCTTCTGTGTAAGACTGGCATCCTAAGTTTGATCTACAGAACCCAAGGAACAAAGCAAGATGTGGTGATGTTCATTGATAGTCCACGAGTAGCTGCAAGGCAGATATGGGAGAATCTTCAGGAATCTTCAGTCCAACTCAGCAGCGGTTCACACCATGGGGGAAGCAAGAGAGACCATGGCTCAACAAGGTGGAAGAAGATAACTGACTCCAAGAACTTGTCCTCCGAGTTCCAAACATGCACAATGAGAAATGGTAAATGTGTAATTCAAGAAAAGATAGAATTTAAGTTGGTCAGAACACAAAAATCATTATATAGAATTTTCAACTTTATACAGTTTACACTTTTGTGAATAATCATGCACACAAAAATAGGAGTCTGAAACAACACCATGACCCTTTCTATTCATTTATCTGGAGTTTAGAGTTAGTTCACTTATTCCTTGAAACTTTTTGTGTTTTGAATCAAATTATTAAGCAAAATACAGTTGAATTCTACGAGGAATAAAATGATCAGTATGAGAAAATTGAAGAGGAAATATGAATATTTTAATCATAAATACAACAAAAAGAAACTAAATATAGTTATTTATCACCTTTAATGTTTAATACCTACAATAGTATTCAGTGGATATACAGCTCAGAGTTTTTGTTTGACTTTTTCAAATTTTAATTTTTTTTGAAATTTACTTAGTTTATTTTACATTCCAATTACCATCCCTCTCCCTCCTTCCAGTCTAACCCTTCCACCCACTTCCCCCATAAGTTCCCACTCCCCCCACCCGGTATCAATGCACTCAGGCACATTAAATCACATCAGGACTAAGTGCCTCCTTTTCTACTGAGGCAAGAAAAGGCAGCTCTATTAGGAATGAGCTCCAGAGAGTAGCAACAGTGTATAAATCCTAGATAGACCCCTTTCCACTTGTTAGGGGATCCACATGAACCAAGCTGCCCATGAGCTTCATATGTGTAGTGGGCCGAGGACCAGTCCATGCAAGTTCTTTGGTTGGTTGGTGGTTCTGTCTCTGTGAGCCACCTTGTGTCCGAGTTAATTGGCTTTGTGGGTCTTCTTGTGTTGTCCTTGATCCCTTCAGCTTCCTTACACCTTCGCTTAACATTTCCTCAAGACTCCCTCATTTTTGAAAATGTTTGACTTTGGGTCTCTACATCTGTTTCCATTATCTGCTGGATAAAGCTTCTCAGAGGGCATTAATTTATTCTCTCACACATTATGTCATGACTATGGTTCCCCTTCCTTCTCTCCTCCCAGGCTCACTCTTGCCTCCTTCCCCATCTACTTCTCCTCTATTTCCATTCAGAAAAGAGCAGACTTCGCAGGGATATCAACCAAACATGGCATATCAGGGTCCAGGAAGATTAGGTAGCTCCCCCATATTAAGACTGGCTAGACAAGCAATCCAACAGGAGAACAAGGGTCCCAAAAGCAAAGAAAACCATTGGAAACAGCCCTTGCTCCCTTCGTTAAAAGTTCCACAAAGACACCAAGCTATACAACTATAACATATATGCAGAAGGCCTACAATAGACCCATGCAGGCTCCCTGATTGTCAGTTCAGTCTCAACCCCTATGAGTCCAGGTTTGTTGACTCTGTGGGGGCTTTTTGTGGTGTCCTTGACCCATCTACCTCCTCCAATCCTTCCTTACCCTCTTCAATAGTATTCCCTGAGCTCAATGTTTGGCTGTGGGTCTCTGAATCTGTTTCCATGAGCTGCTGGATGAAGCCAATCTGATTACAATTTGTTAGGTACCAATCTATGAGTATAGCAGAAAATCATTAGCCATCATTTCATTGACATTTCAAGTCCAAGTGGATAAAATACTTCAACATAAAACCAGATACATGTAACCTGATAGAAGAGAAAGTGGGAACATATTGACATGGGAAACAATTTCCTGGACAGAATATCAATCATGCAGGCACTAAGATCAACAATTAACAAATGGGACCCCATGAAACTAAAAAGTTTATGCAAAGCAAAATATACCATGAATGGGACAAAACAGCAACCTACAGAATGGGAAAACATTTTCACCAACTCTACATCTGACAGAGGGGTAATTTCCAAAATATATAAAGCACTCAATACAGTACACATCAACAAAACAAATAATTCAATTAAAAATGATGTACAGATCAAAACAGACTTCTCAACAAAGGAATCTCAAGTGTCCTCAAAACACTAGAAGAAATGTTCAACATCCTTAGTCATCAGGGAAATGCAAATCAAAATGACTCTGAGAGTCCCTGCTACACATGTCATAATTGCTAATATCAAAAACACCAGTGATGGCCCAAGATGGCAAAGATGTAGAGCAAGGGAATGCTCCTCCATTGCTGGTGGGAGTTAAAACTTGTACAGAGACTTTGGAAATCAATATAGCAGTTTCTCAGAAAACTAGGAACTGATCTTATCCAAGATCACTCTATACCACTCGTAGGCATGCCCCCCAAAATGTTCCATCCTATCACAAAGACATTTGCTCAACTAAATTCATAGCAGCGTTATTCGTAATAGCCAGAAATTGTCTTCAACTTTTTATTTTGAGAAAATTATAAACTCTTGAGGAATTACAAATCTGCTTACTGGTAAATTTTGCATACAATTAACTCTCATGGTACCGTTTACAGGATGGTGGTACACTATCAAAACCAAGAAATTAATATAAGTACATGCTATAGTTATGACATAGTGTTTTGGCATGTGAAGATTCATCTAACCAGAAACTCAGTCATACTACAGAATTATTTTGTCAGTAATAATCACCCCCTTGTACTGCATATCATACATAGCTGCTGAATTCTGTCTAATTATTTTTACTGTCAACTGATAAGATCAAGCAGTTGTATAGCTTTAAATGGAAAGTTTCATTTTCTAAATCATAATTTGTACTTTGCAATCATATTGACATTATTATAAATATTTCGATGGATTTACTTGTAAATATTTGGGAAATTGGGAGCAGAGATGTGTAAACCTCTCCACAATTCCAAATGCAATATCTCATTCTCAAAACAAGACTTAAGGTTGAATCAAAGCCATATGTATTGTGAACAAATATTTATGAGTTTGACAAAATTCTCATAGTATGTGACAATTGTATCTAGATGAAAAGAAGGCACTGGGGAATTGCTGGTAATATAAATATCTTTTACCCACTGGATTCCCTTTCATAACACAGGAAGCACATCATGAAGGAAACATTGTAACTATGTTTCTAGTAAATAAAGTTACCCATGGCTGTGATAACTTTTTTAACCTTAGTCATTGCCTTGTGCCAAATGTATAGATATAAAGGAATTGAATACACAGCAACATTAATGGACTGTGCAATGCTTTTTCCTGATAAAGTTTTGGAGATTTGGTGCAAGTACCTTGACTGTAAATAAACTATATCTATAAAATTTAATGGCCTGTCAAGTGTCCTGGGAATACATAAGAATTGCAAAAAGGTCCAGCTATTTAGACTGAACTGAAATAAATTTCTACTAATAAGTCATCTCTACTATATATGACAGAAGTAACAAACTGTTTTCAGTGCATGGTCTTCAGCCATGATCTTCAAACAAACTGTAGAATGGACTATACTACACTTATTTTTTCTTCTGTGAGTCAGAAGAGACTTTTAATAAAAATAAAAAAGAAACTATGAGTGCCACATTTAACAAATGTCAAACATCTATAAAAACATGGAGTACAAGCAGGCTTAAAATTGGAGTTGTAGAATATTAATGCCTGTCAAAGGAAAAAGGGTTTTCTTGTGTTCTTGCGTTTGTTTGTGTCTTTAAAATGGTCATAGAGAAAACATGAAAGAACTATGATCTTCATACATAATACAAAATAGGCAATATTAGCTTCCTGTTATTAATATGAAGCATACAAAGAAAGCCGCTTACCAAGAAAGAGTTAGCTTGAGTTCATGTTCATTCAGGTTCAAAGGCAGGCTGAAGTATTGCCTCCATCCTAGTAACAGCCAAGGGTCAACAGAAGCAGGTATCAGAGGGAGTGCTTACGTCTTCAGTCAACTAGAGAACTACACACATTATATAATTTAGTTCAAAGGCATGTCCCAACCCCATAAGAGGTTCCCATAAGAGTTCACCTCCTAATAGCCCACATTTCTCAATAGTTCCCTGTAATATATGGTATTTGGTGTGAACCACTTTCAAGACTAAAACCACAGTGAATATCTCCTTGGAATCAGGGAGAATTGTTTTCTTTTACTAAAATATTTTTTTGAGATTATAATGTAGTTGAAACATTTCCCCCTTTCCAGTTTTTTCTCCATCTTCCTTGGATTTTTATTTACTTTACATCATAGACCTACCGGGATCCATTTTATATTTTGGATTTGCTTAAAATATTTAATTTTTAGTCATTAAGGACTTTTTTATCCAAACATTTGTTCGTTTATATCCCTACTATCTAGTGAAATCCTGTCTATTAAAGGACTGCTCCACAACTCAGGGTGATACCTATCATAAGGATGTACAGGATTTGGGAGACATGCTTAGTGAAAGGGCCTAGTCACTAAAAGCCAACATTTCTAGGAATTGTGGGAAGTCAATCTCTTCCATTCTTTACCTCAGTGTTGGACCCAGCTATTAAGTTTGCATTCTACCATGTCTGGTCAGCTTTCCTGAGCTTGGCACAAAATGGAGAACTCTCTTTTCTTAGAGGGGCTTCCTCTTCTCTGCCTGAACCAGGGAGCCTGAGTCTCCATTCCATCTACCTGACAAATGCCAAGTAGGCCTCAGGGAAGTTACAGGTTCAACTTCCCTTCTCCCCATAAGAACCCACTCAGAAAGCACCTGCGAATCAATGCCTCTCCATACACATGAGGCATACTAGTAATTTAATTCCCAACCAGCACTGAAAACCCAGTCCCACTCCCCAAGGTTTATGTAGCCCTTGTTCACCCCAATAAACACACAGAAGTTGTTTCACTGGATATCATCTAAGAGAGCTGTAATACTAAAATCCTCAGAGAACATCTCCTCTCTAGAACTTCCTGCCTCCAGTTCATCCTTTTAGCTCAGTGTGCAGGGGTGCTACCATACCCAAAACAGTGGAACCACATCCCTGTACCAGGAAGGGATCACTCCCTATGCGCACATGTCCTCGAACAATATAGAGAATAGGAATCTCCAATAGTTAGCCAACTTAAACCTTTTCTATTTTAAGGCAATCTTAATAAATGAATCAATGGAAAGCTGGTTAATGCACTCATGAATGTTTTCTGATCTATCATCTTTGTTTCATTTGTTTTTCAAAACTTTTTGACTTTAAGGCCCAATATAAACTTTTTCAGAGTGTTATTTTCTAAACTAATACTAGAATTATTCATGTGTCTAAACAAATGGTGTTTATTTATCTTTGAGAATTCAATCAAAATCATTATGTGTTTTATAGGTAGGTTTTTTTGTCAGTAAAGTGAAAAGACTTTCTTATGTGAAGAAGCAACTAAAAACTTTTGTGCATAATAATCTAAAAGTAACATGTATGCTAAGTGAGTAACTCATGCATGAATATATACATATATATACATATACAATGCATACTATATATGGATATATATATATGGATAAGTATTTGGATACACTCATCTGTATCTATATTAGACTAATGAGTTTACATATAAATAATTTCAACTTTAATTTGCTGTCATTTTCATAATTTGAAATATGTTTCTGTTCTTATCTGTAAGAAGCTATTCTAATGAGCTGGAGAGATGGCTCAGATGCTGATCTTCTAAAGATCCTGAGGTCAATTTCCAATAACCACATGGTGGCTCTTAATCATGTGTAATGAGATCTGGTGCCCTATTCTGGCATGCAGGCATACATGTAGGCAGAATACTGTGTACATAATAAACAAGTCTTTAAAAAGTTATTCTTATAACACTACCTAAAGTCATGTTTTCAAATTGTTAAAGTCTAGTGTGAATATAAAATTATTTCATAACTTTTAGTCTTTGCAACGTTGAAAATTGAACTTCTCCAACAACACTAGCATATATGACAAATACTTTTCTACTTTCAGGTTTGTATTTCCATTCTTACAAAATTACTTAATGTCAGATATACAACTTTATACATTTGTGACAATTTGCTTAAAAGTCTGATATTTCTTCAGCTCCCAAATAGATAAACCTCTTTAAAATTCCATGTAGCAAAATTTACACTTTCTGCTATGAATGTCTAACCTTCATGACACAGTTGACATTCTTACATCTAATCATCAAGCAGATCGCTTCTTCCACCTAAAATATATTCAAGCATAATTCCCAACAAACTAAACCCATAGGACCACCATTGACTATTTATGTATTTCTATCATTTTCTAAATTTAAATAAATTGAAATCACACATGTAAAACCCTCCCAGGACTGGTTTATTTCAATTAGCAATATAAACTTGTCACTCACCTCTGCATGACATGATAACTCTTTCTTTTTATGGAGAGTAGCATTCATTGTGGATATCATAGTCTTGTTTGCTTTGTTTTCTTTAAATACATGCATCTATTTAAGGTGTCTGGCTATTTTCAGCTTAGGTTAATCAATGGAAATGATAGAAATATTTCATTGCATACATTTTCACCTCAGTTACATTTATATTTGTAAGAAGGCCAATGCTATATCATATGGTTAGGTTGTGTTTGTCTTTGAGCAGGATATCTGAGAGACTCTAAGATAATTTTTCAATATTGCATTTCTTATTGCAATGTGTCTCAACATACTCAGAAATTGGTATTATCAATATGTATGAGATGAACACAGTCATTCTAACATGAAGTGGTTTGTTGTGTTTGTATGTTTTGTAGTAACAAATAATGCTGAATATTTTTATAGTTTATTTACTATTGATAGTTCTTTGTTAGTATAGTACTTTTTCAGATATTTGTTCATTTTAAAACTGAAGGGTTTTTGGTGTTTTTGAGTGCCAAGATTTTTTCTTTTTTTTTTTTGGTCTTTTACATATGCTTCACTTCAAAAGTGTTTTTTAGTATTTTCTTGTTTTCTGAGGCTTCTCTTCTCCTCTCAATATTTTTTAGAAAGCACATAAGCCAACATATTGTTTTCTTTTGTAGTTTTTGCATTTGGTAATGGTGGAAGGAATTTGTTACTGGACTCAAACAGAGGAAAAGTATCCTTCCTTAGGTAGTGCAGAAGTTTGGTAGTTTGCAATGTTTCATTCAGCATCATATTCTGAATTGAGTACTTTCAGTACAAGATCTATATCTTAATTCATATGTGTCTTTCATTTAGTTTTTCTTTATTTTTTCAGATATAACATAAAATGTTTGAAATATTTGATGAATGGTGTTTAATTGTAAAATTATAGGACTGTTTCTTTTAGAAATCTGTTGACTAAATAAGCCTCGGTCCATTTATAGGATTCTTATTCTGTACTGTAAATTGGTGTGTCTTGCATAGTTCTGTATTACAGGTGTACAGTTTATGCACAACTCATAATTTTATTCATTTGTGTTTTACTATGTAGGGCTCTCATCAACTAAATTACGATTCATTATATAAAAACATTTTAAATTGAAACATCACTAGTTTAAAATACATTTATTGTATCTACAGTAAATTAGCAATGAATGTCTTGAAATAAATTCAATACAGTTAAATATATATATCACTTAAAGGAACCTCAGCACTTTGCCTTCTTTTTTGGAGACTAGTGATGCACTGCTGCCACAAGCCTGGAAGAAAATTGAGCTTCAGATTTTACAAAGCAGATTATATTGAACATGTATTGCTTTTGTTCTCTGCAGTGTAAAGTATAATATTAAAAAAAGACCATCAAAAGTTAGTAGCTTCTTTTAAGATTTCATTTTTGTCAAATGAATTTTAGAATCATTTTGTCAATGTCTACAAAGAACATTCTAGTGTTTTATTTGTTGTTTCCTTAAATATGTATGTCAACTTAGTTAAAGTTGATATCTCAACAGAACTAAGCTTCCCAATATGTTCACATGAAATGCAAACATGGAATATATCCATTTGCTTATATTTTAAATTCACTTTCATCAACAAAGATTTTGTTTTTTCTGCTTATAGAGTCTGATTTTTCTACTTGTTGATTTTGTACATATCTTTTAAAATGCATGTGTCTAATATGCATGTAACATTATCATCTATGTTATTTTTCTTTCTCATAATTTTTCTATTGTTGGTGATAGTCCTTTATAAATTAACAACTATGACAGTTAAAGGATAGAAGTAAACCCATTTATTCTGTGAACATAAACTCTTTTTTAAAATTTATTTATGTATTGCTTCAGGTTACATCTCCATCATAGTGTTCTCTTTCTACCTCTCCCAGTCACGCCCTCCCACCCTCTACCCCCTAACCCTTCCATCCCACTCCTCTGGAGTGGAGTGTCCCTACATAACAGTCCCCACCCAGTTCAGCAGTCATATGAGAGCCAAAAGCCTTCACTGGGGCCCACAAGGCATCAACCACTAGGGAAAAGTGTCTCATTGACAGGAAAAAATAAAAGTCTATGTCCATGTTCCCTTTGGTACATTGGTGGTAGTATAGATATCCTGTACTATATGGCTAAAATCTGACTATAAGTGAATAGATGCCATGTGCATCCTTCCGAGTCTGGGTTAGCTCACTCAGGATGAGCTTCTCTAGTTCCATCCATTTGGCTGTAAATTGTATAATTTCATTGTTTCTGATAGCTGAGTAGTATTCCATTGCATATATGTACCACAATTTTTTAATCCATTCTTCAGTTGAGGGACATCTGGATTGTTTCCAGTTTCTAGCTATTACAAATAAAGCTGCTATGGACATAGATGAGGAAACATCCTTGTGATTCGGTGAGGAGTCATTTAGATGTATACCCAGAAGTGGTATGGCTGGATCCCGAGGAAGAACTATTCCAAGTTTTCTAAGATATTGCCAGAATGATCTTCAGAGTGGTTGCACAAGCCTGCACTCCCACCAACAATGGAGGAGGGTTCCCCTTTCTCCACACCCTCGGCAGCATGTGCTGTCATATGAGCTTTTGATCGTAGCCATTTTGACAGGAGTGAGATGGAATCTTAGAGTGGTCTTGAGTTGCATTTCTCTGATGGTTAAGGATGCTGAGCATTTCTTCAAGTGTCTCTCAGCCCTTAACAATTTCCATAGCAATCTAAGTACCTGTAATATAAGATACAGGATTTTATCTTTTTAGTTGCATAATTTGAATGATTATATAAGTATGACCTATCAAAAAATAATTGTTATTTCCAGTTACCTTTTCATTGCTATTTATGTTTTTGAACAAATTGGTAAAATCAGAAGGAATTTCTACCCTTGAATATTCAAAATTAGAAATATAACCCATATTTTAAATATGGACTGCTTCACTATGCCTGTGAGAATTATGAAGTCAATATTCCAAGATGCTATGTTTGCCGTATACATCTGCTGTACTCTGAGTAATCTTGGTTTTACCTATGTGGATAGAGGGCTAATGACTTTAATTGCATTGAGAACCTCAGATGATTACTCAGCTACCTTTTTGCAATTTCAGAAGAAAAGAGCACTTCTAAGTCTTCATTCAAATCATGTTTGGGATAATTTGTGGAAAGAGACTAGAAACATTGTAGAAAGAAACTAGAAATAATTTCCACCATGCCATGCCTTGACTGGAACATGGGGATTCCTCAGATTCTCTGCAAATGGTGAGAATTACATTAGTAACGGAGGCATGAAGATGTGAGTTAAAAATTTGTGGACAAATGTGAACAAAATATTGTTGATTTTCTGATACTAAAATTAATAATTAATAAAAATTAATAAAATTCCAACAGTAGTGTACTTGCAGTTTTCTTTAAAGAATAGTCTTTCCATAAAATTGGACCATAATATAACATTTGTCTGATTTCTAAAATGATTTTTGATTGCTTACCCACATTTTTTTCTATGTGAGGGCAAACTATCAAAACTGACGTCTTCCATAAGTAATAGGTTCATAAGCTAAAATTAGAGAAATGAAAATTTTATTTTGCAGGCTTTCTTTATCAATAATTAAATTTAATTTTATTACTTATCATAAATCATTTCAGTTCTAAAAATTGTGATTTAAAAGAGGTTTACCCTATGTCTGATTGACTATTTCTTTAAAAAAAGCAGACTATTTTTTCTCCTTTCCTATGGGGAAACTATTTCTAAATAGTCCTGGTTAGTAGTAGTAGAGAGAGAGAGAGAGAGGTAAAGAATCAGCAGCAGCAAGCTTGAGTTTCTGTTTCCTGCTATGTTAACAAATAACAGATTGCATTTTGTGGGTTCATGATAAATTTATAAAGAGGATGTTATGCTAGACAAATTTGATTGCCTTTTTTGAAAACCTCACTAAATTAGTGGATAAAAAACACAATAGAGAGAAAATATCTTGATCATAATAAAACTGTTTGATAGCAATTCACAAACACTCAAATAGATTCTCCTTGAAAATTTAATTTAAATTACATTAGTTGCAAGTATTATCACACAGATTGAAAATCGAATGAAGAATAGCCACGAAGAAAAGATAATGAAAAATTCTCACAAAGAAAACATCATGGGAACTTAAAGTATTAATGAATGCTATATAAAAGAAGCTAAATAGTTTGGCTTTAATTCCTCACTTTTCCTACTAAATTGAGAAGTTTATTGATAAGCAAAGGAATTCTTTCCCTGCACTATTTAGAGGAATTGCTACTCTCGGGTTCACTAGACTCTACATATTAATTCGCTCCTACACAATTTCAGGCATACTAACTTCTAAGGAAGTCCTAAGAGTTGCAAGAAACATATTAGCAATATTCACTGCGTATTTGCATACTATATATGGGTGAGAGTGAAGGAGGTGCTTATCAAGTTGATACTCATAGGTATAATAATTGGTCTTCTAATGTAAGACAAGATATCACAACTGCAAAGTTTATTATAATGACTTACTGTTCACCTGCAGAGATAACCTTTGAAGATTAAGGTGCAACTGCTTCTGTCCTGTAATGGAATATGTAGGTCCCCATTCCCACAGAAAGCATGAGACAAGATTAAGAACTTTATTCAGAAATGGCTGCATAGTTTATAATTCAACACTTTGGAAGCTAGGCTAGGAGAACCATAAAGTCAAGGCTAGTATGACCTACATAGTGAAAAATAAGTAGAATTTTCAGTCCTTTTTTTGCGGAAACTAAACACACAAAAGTATTAATTTATTATAATCTAAAATTTTATCTGAAACTTGGTAACAATAGTATCCCTATTGATGAATCTCTGACATAAAAAGTATACAGCGAGCACTATGACAAAAGTTGTATGATAATAAAAGATTTTTATCAGAAGTCATAGTGCATAACATATAAGTATATTCATGATATGCTCAAGTTATTTACCAAATTCAAAATAGGTATTCAACTACAAAAGAATATATGGGAATGACGATATTCCTCTAACTGAGCCCATGTCTACTTGATTTGGAACCTGATTGCCTTTTTCCTTTCTTCAAAGTAGAAATTCAGACTTTGCCACCACTCTCTCTAAGACTAAACTGAGCTCTATTAACTATGGTAGTTCTGATTATCTGATTTTGAAGGTCATTGACTCTTTCAACGTATTTGATTGGATATTTGCAAATTCTACACAATGATGATTTCCCTTAGGAGATTTTGCTTGTATTAAAAAAAAAAATCCTTCTCATGGCCATGCACAATTCTTGCCTCTTTCCCTTTAAAATGTACTGTACTGATGAGGTTCTACTGATGTGTCTCTAAATTATATCACAATTAAACAATGATCCAAGGGTAGACAAGGGTAAACACTGTCACATCAGTGTCTATCAGAATGCAAACTGACAGAATTAGTAATTTTGAACATATGAGGGTGATTTATACAACTACTACCTATAATTTACTGATGTATCTCCATATTTTGATAAATCCCTTAGCTCATATATGTATTACTTTCCACATCTGTGAAATGGGAATGCTAATTCCCTCATTGACTGTAACACGGAACTGTTATGAGAATCAGATTATTATTGAAAGTTCATTGCATCCCCTAAGTACTGTAGAGTATTGAGAAAGATATTAAGTGAATCATTTGTGGGATAGGATGAGAAGCCTTGTCTCTCATTATTGTCTTTATAGCATCTAAACAGATATTTTTAGATATGATGAAACCTTTATCTGCATCACCAGTAGTTTCATTTCATAATGATAATGATCAAATAGGTTGCAGGGTAATTTTGAGATAAATATAATAGGCTAAATATATGTTAGGTGCTAAAACTTTGGAATATTAACTTTTTATTGCAAGTTATTTCATAATTTTTAAAAAATTTTCTATGCTCTTAAGTATCTATACGCAACTATCTGCCCCAAAGTTTCTTAAATATTAAGCCATAAATGTTAGTAGAGCTGCCTTAAAGTAAAATTTCAAACTTTAAAGGTAAGTTGGGGTAGATAAAATCATCTTTAAAGTGATTAACAATGGAAACTTAAAAACAACAACAAAAACACCAAACCTTTTAACTTCTCCTAGTTCTGTTGTATTTTATCTACGATTAGAATCCATAGTAATATTTTTAAAGTTTATTTATTACTTCAAGTTACATCTCCATCATAGTGCCCTCTTTCCACCCCTCCTGGTTCCACCCTCCCACCCTCTCCTCCCACTCCCACCCATCCCACTCCTCTGATGTTCAGTGTCCCTACATATCAGCCCCTCTCAGTTTAACAGTCATATGATAGCTAAGGGCTTCCTCTTGCACTGGGGGCCTACATGGTAGCACCTCTAGGGCAAATTGTCCCATCAACAGATAACAAAATCTATGTTCCTGATCCTTTTGTTGTGTTGGTTGTAGGATAGTTATCCTGTACTATATGGCTAAAATTCAACTATAAGTAATATTTTTAAATTTTTAGTTGATATATTAACTTGTTCTTGTTTTGTCTGAATTAAAAGTTAAAGAGTAATAAATACATTTTGAAAGTATGTTATATGCATACAATCTATAATCATTAACTCCCATATTTTCAAACTTTATGACCAAAGAGTATGATAATCTATGTTAGAAATAGTACTCAGTAATAGAAATAATATGTATGTACAATAAAGATTGTTTATCCCAATGTATAAAGGCAAATCCAGAGCTTTTGGGAGTATTCATAAATATATAATTCTACTTTCTTTTAAATGTTTTGTCTTCTTTAGAGAGGGTCTTTCTAAGTTGCCTAGGCTAACAGTGGTGAATAAACTAGAACTCAGGTTGGTCTTGGACTCCCAATCCTCCTGGATTTCATTCCAAGTGCTCAGATTACATAACTGCTGTCAGATCTTCTTTAATCTGAAGCCATGTTTGTGAAAGAGCATAGAACTTAAGAAAGCACTGAACACTTAATTGTGGTATCTATGAATTATTTTCCTCTTTAACATTCAATTACCAAGTTTGATATAAAGGAATAATGGAATTATGTCACAAAAAGCTGAGAAATGATTAAATAATTATGCCAGTTCAAAAACAAGAACATATGAACTCTAATACATATGCCACAGTTTCCCCAATTCTTTAGATAGCTGACCTGTCTCTAGACTTTTGTGAACATTGCTGATTGGAATTAAGCTTGGGACAGAAACTGAGCAATATGAGTTAGTAGAGACAAGATGAGCCAGAATATTGGGGTGCTGTGGAGCTATTTAATGCTTTGTCAACTGGAGACACATTACTCTTAAGCCTGTTAAAGAGCAATTAGAATGAACAGCAAGTTTCTCAATCATCATCCTGCTACACAGAAGTTTTATGGAGTCATTAAATGGCTTCCATCATACTCTTCTCTTTGGCCACTCTAGAGCTTTTGCAGCATCCTGTGTTTCCTGTTCAGTTGAGTACTTTAGTGCAGAATGATGGGCATGTATCGAAAACTCCAGGGCAAAGAGGCCTTGAGTCAGCAGGTCCTGGTTTAATCAAATTACATAGAAAAAAAGTTGCCTGAGTCAGGATACCAATGAAAAGTGTTTCAGGTGCAAATACATTTAAACATTCAAATAAATGATGACATATACCATTTCCTTGCCTAAACCACACTGTGGAGTGAATATTCATGTTCTTAGACTCTCCACTATCTTTCTCAATGTACTGTTTAATGACAGCATTTCAAGGTATAGTTGACAGATGGTATCACTGGCGCAAGTGTCCTTATTCAATACCCACAGATGTTTTTAATTATACCCACAACCTTTTTCTTTAATTTCAGTGTTCTTTATTTTTAGACCAGTATGATGAACCGAAGGAGAAACTCCCTGCCATTTTATGCTTTCATTAAAAAAAAAAGCATGCTGTGATTCAAAGCACCAGGAAACAAAGGAAACTATTCCTTCTGTACATAAGGATAGAGATGATCTAAAATGAAGAATCTTACCTAATAAAATTAGCAAAGAATATGTGGTTTTTCTTTGAGTTCTTGCTTGCCTTTGTGTATGACTAAGATGTTCACATTTTGACCTATTTATGAAAAAGTCTCTGCAAATTAAGGTAGTTAAGAAATGGAGTTTTACGAACAGAGAACACACACCTGTTACACAAAGTGACCTGCCTGTAAATGTGGGAGGAGTAGGAGAGGAGTCACTGACCAACATAGCTCAAGTATAACTTGGACTTGACATTATATATATATATATATATATATATATATATATAAAACCTGACAGCATGTGATATTCATGCTATCAGCAAAGACAAAATGTTCATTCACATCAAAGTTTTAAAGCAGATGCAGTCCAAGTCTCACAATGAACAGATACAGATAGGGTCCAAATCTGGAATATTTATGTGCTTAGGGAAAATGACAAAAGGGATGAAGGTTTATTTATTTATTTATTTATTTATTTATTTATTTATTTGTAACAGCAAATTGCCATGACTCGTGGGCTTTATACATAATAACATGACTCAAAAATTCTGTGCAAGTGGAACTTTCACAAAAACTCTTCAATATAGTCTTAACTAATTAATTAATTAAGGAAGGAAAGAAGAAAGGAACACAACACAACACAGTTAACCCCAGAGTCTTGCATTATTGCTCTTTGTGAAAGTTGTGTGAGATATTTTAAGTTGGTATCATTGAAATGCACAGCTTGTATAATTGATACATTCTGTCATTGTAAACTGTGCTTTCAAAACTTAAACTCCTAGGTCTGCCAAGACAGGGTAGGCAAGTCCTTCATAATTCCTGGTTCACAATTAATGTCTGTCAGAGAAATGGGGCCAAATGTCTAAAGATTGTTCTGTAATGTATGGAGAGAAATTGGGAACTGTCCAGGCAGCCATTTCTTAGTTTTGAAAGCTGCTGGCCCTACACTTCCTGTATAATCAGATATATCTATCCCTCTCAGGTCTTGGATGTTGTTGAAGACTAGATAGCTATATTCTCATATTTAAATGTTGAGTTGTTTAGGAGTTAAGAGGGTGTTCTGGATCTAAGAAGATGTTTTTAAATTGTGATGCAAGTTAGGATGGAAGCTGAGTTGGATATAGATCATTAAACTCATGGAGATGTTTGCATAGTAGAATGTTAAAGTCAGGTGTCAAATACATATGGACTGGACATTGGGAATGTATGTTAAGCCTTATAATTCTCATAATTCTTGCCTAATTATTTTTGCTATTTTGTATCGTACTTGTTGTTATAAGAGAAACAGCCATTTGTTGGACTGAAAGAGGGAGCTGTTGGGGGAAAAAGCAGATGGGGGTTGTGAGGTGGAAGAGGATGGGAGGGTGGGACTGGACGGGGGGGGGTACTGAGGGGATTCTGATTAAGATGTAAATTGAAATTAAAAAAATCTTAAACTCAAAAATTTTGAAAACAACTCAGCAAAGTATTGAGTTCATAGGACTGTGAACATAACAGCTCAAAGAAAACTAATAAACACATTGTCTCTCTTTACAGAGATGTTGGGAACACAATAGAAATGGCTTTAGTGTTCAGAGACTTACCATGAATTCAGCATAACACCAGTGCTTCGGGGATGTTGAGCTCTTTTGATCAAAGGTTAGGTATGTTTAAGTGCATGGACATATTAAAGGACATTTAAATATTCCCTCTATAGTATGTAATTAGAGGAAATTATAAAATTACTTTTAAATAGCACAAAGAGGTTATTTCCTGTATATGCATATGATGCTGTATATGATGTCTCTACCTGTATTTATACCCTCCATATGATATTTCAAAATATTCTCACAAAGAGAATGGCACAGAAAATGGAGAAATTCTGATTTCAGTTAATTTTTTTTTTAACAGAGAAGAATAGTTTTTAGAAGTATGTTCTCTTCATTTGGAAAAGAAATAAATGATCTCAGGTTAGGGAATGTAAAAGCCATACTGAAAATGTCACTGATAGAAATAAAACAAAGAGACAAGCAAATGCAAACAAACTAAATCCATTCCCAATGGCTGACTAATTTTGAAACAGATGGCCTAATTAGAGACTGAAAGAACTAGAGAAAAATAAGTGCCAAAGGGGAAATGTACTTTACATTTGAATAAAATAAGAAAGAAAAAAAAGATTGTATTGAAAGATAAGAACTATTGCTTTGCTGGCTTTGAAGAGTCAACTTACAGAAATTTGAACAAAGAAATGCAAACTACAGGAGGTGTTTTCATTGTTCCACGGAGCCTTATAGGATTGGAACAGTCAGTAAAGGAACTCTCTTGCCACCCAGTTTGTAAATTCTTTCTTTCTAAAACTGGCATGACATTTTTCAAAGGGTTATATTGTGTAGAAGTAAAACCTGTGAGCTCCAAGATGACCACCCTATCAAAGTTACATGAAATGTCCCTATGATCTTCATAGGGTAACAATCCTATTGAAAGTTTGACACAGGTCAAAGGTTGTGTGGCTGTGCTGCTAACCTCATGCCTCCATTGGAAGCCTTTCCTGGTTATAGGAGGCAACCCATTTCAGGTTCCATATCCCCTATGGCTATGAGTCTTATCTATGATCCCCCTCATAGATTCCATCATATTTTTCACTTTCCTAGATTTCTAGCTTGTCCCAGGGATTCAAACCCCACTTACTAAAGTTCTTTCTTCCAGTTCTCCCTCCTGCTATCCTCCCCACAGGCGATTCAGGGATAAAAAGAGAGCAGAAAGTGAGGGAATGACCAACCAGTGACTGGCCCAATTTGAGTCCCATTGCATGCTTCACCCAGCAGCTTATGAAAACAGATTCAGAGACCCGCAGTCAAACATTAGGAAGAATTCAGGGATTCTTGTGGCAGAGGGGGAGGAAGGATTGAAAGATCCAGAGAGGTCAAGAACACCACAAGAAAACCTACAGAAACAACTAACCTGGGACCATAGTGACTCAGAGACTGAACCACCAACCAGAGAGCACACATGCGATGGACCTAGGCTTCCTACATACCTATAACAGATGTGCAGCTTGGTCCTCATGTGGAACCACTAACAGCAGGAGCAGGGACTGTCTCTGACTGTTGGCTGACTTTGGAACACTTTTCTTTAAGTGGACAACCTTATCTAGCCTCAAAAGAAGATTCACCCAGTCTTACTAGAACTTGATGTGCCAAGGCAGGTTGATATCCAGGGGAGGTCTCCTCCTCTCTGTGGAGAAAAGGACTGGGCATAAGAGGAAGGAGATGAGAGGGAGGGACTTGGAGGAGAGGAAGGAGGGGAAGCTCAGATCTGGATGTAAATTAAATAAATTAATTAGTTAAAAAAATGCCTCCTCACCCTCCAGAAAAAAAAAAAAAGATTGACACAGTTGACAAAAGAAAAACAACAACAAATCTCAAAGTTGTGTGTGTGTTTTTGTGTGTTGTTGTTTGTTTGTTTTGTTAGCAGACCCAAACTAGAATACTTTGAACTGGAAGTCAGTAAATTTTGACTGTCTGATTAGATATTGAAATATATGTCTGTGATAGGGATATTAGAGAGAATTTTTATCAAAGGTGTACAATAATACAAATTTGCATGATGTGATTAATGCCTTGAAACTTCTTTTCTATAGACAGGAAGAACACAGAAGTTTATAATGATACTATTTCATAAATAAGTCTCTGAACAGCACATGAAAAAATTGCCTACTCTCAGCTAAGGTATCTATAAACAAATCATAGGATAAAGGGACAATCTCATGTAATGTTTGTATAATAAAATGACTCTCCTGATATACTTTTCATTCTCTTAGCGTAACCATCACCCATGATTGATCATAACTGAGAAAGCAACAGATATTTATATGTTAGTATGTTACTTCCATTCATTATATGAATATATAAGGAACTAAAATCAAAAACAATGTAGTATAATGGCTTTGATGAATTTTATTTACTTTTGTTAACTTAAGATAAAATTTTTATATGCTATGTAATACATATTTATGATGCCTCAATGAATGAATGAATGAATGAATGAATATATAATGAACCTCTTGTAATAATATATTTACTTGTGAGTCTCATCAATCATCAGGACTCCACTCTATATCACAATTTTCACAAATGATTTAAAAATTATTATAATGAAGAGTTGGGTGACATTTTGGTGAGTAATGTGCACAAATTAAAAAATAATCTGTTGGGTTACCATGATATCTTGTAAATAAAACATATATCACAGAAACATGACAATGGAATTTTGGACCACCCATGTCGTAGCTGGGCATGTTTGGTGCCCACATTTAATTTGAGCACATTTTAGATGGTGACAAGGGAACTCTGGGGCATCTGGAATTTGAACTCTGAGTTCAGCTACAGACACTATTTCTTTAGAAGTAAGGAATCACCAAGGAACATATATGTATCAACTGTATCAACTTTGGCCCTCCTTATATACACCCAAGCTGAAAACATGCACACACACACACACACACACACACACACACACACCACAAATATACACTAACAACAATTCTGATGTGTTGGCTCTCTTTTAATGCCAGCTCTACTGAGGTAAAGAAAGTTTGGAACCTCTGGCCTCCACATGCACACCACACACACACACACACACACACACACACACACACACACACACACACGCTTTAATGGAGGAAAAAGAAATCTTTGGCCTAAACTGGTTATCTGTCAAATATCGGGGAGTAGAAAAAGATAATAATAATTAAAAAAAACTGATGAACAGTTAGAACAAAAGTGGACACGAACAGTCACTTTAAAGATGGTTATACCAAACTAGTCTTGCAAGTTTTGAAGTAATTTCTCAACATTGCTCCAGACTTGAAATAGGTTTTATTTCATAGGCAAAATCTAGAGCACAATGATAGTTTATTCTCTCTCTTTTTTTTTGTCCTCCTGAAGAGTATTTATTTAGAAAAGGGGGCTGCATTTTGACTTTCTTTTTGTAACTGTCTAGTAGCAACAAAAGAACTTAGAAAACAGAAACATAATAGTATATCAGTGTTTGAAAACTGTGCAGGTTAATAGCACAACTCACAGCTGCTCATAGCCTTAAGTGATTAAGTGAATCAAATCCTATGTCTGGATTACACGGAGACAAAACATTCCATTTGTTTTCTTCTTGTTGTCTTTGCACACATGCTCTAAAATAACCTTTTTCTTTTATTCAGGTTAAAGCCATTACTGGAAGTTTTCTGTAGCTAGCCATGCACACACCACAGCTACAGAAGATTCTCATGCAATCTAAGTTGGGTATTTATAGAGAGATAAAAGGAGAGGGTGAAGTGGATAGCAGGTGTGTCAGCCTTCTTGGAGGATGAGGGCACAATTACCCACCAAATGAGTCTTTTTGAAGCCAGGCTTCCTGAACAGATGAACAGAGAAGCTACAGAGACACAAGGTGGCTAAGGGCTGCCTCTCAAAGGAGTGGGCACATGGGCAACTGCCTCTGATCTTGAACTTTAAAAAAAGAAAGAGATTCAATAGACACAACAGAGTCCAAACAATTATGCAAATATGGGAAACTGCAGGAGGAGATAAAAGATCAGAAAGCTTAACAAAGGCTCTTGTACTGGTGGAGAATCTCTTTATCCATTCTAGTAACATCAACACAGTACTTGAAAGAGAAAAAGAAACAGAAATGCTAGGCAGCAGCAGAATCAACTCAAGCAAAGCTAGAGAGCACCACCAGGAATCACTTGGCATTCTTAGTGCAGATCTGAAAGCTACTTCAGTAGCACACAGTTAATGAGGAAATTCACATTAGCCTTGTCAATACCAGCAAAATGAAAGATTAAAAAGTAGTTTTATTTACCCTTTGAACCTCTAATAGTATTATTAAAATGCCGATATTAGTAAGTGCAATGGTCATAGTCAAAATAATAATATTTTTTAAAAAAGCCTTTCCCATGAGAGTCACTATAAGAATGTGTAATGAGATATTAATCACATGGGGCACACAAGGGTTTATTATGTGACTGTGGCCATCATTGTACCATGATAACAATCTCTTCATGAGTTACATATAACTCATTCTTTTTAATACTTTTAATAGACAGGATTTGCAAAGGTAAGTTTTTCAAGAGGTTTATATGTTGGAGTGGTGCTCAAAAATTTAACAAGGAAACAATTGGAAACTTAGTTTTATAATGTTACAATGCTAGTGAGACAAAATATTAAAAAATATGAAGTAAAATATTAATCATCAAGAAAATACCTTCTAATATCAGATAATAAGGAATATATAATTAATTCATATTATATGGCATAACATAACTATTACAGTTTAGATTTCCAGTGTATGTTAAATATATGCTAGTATATTTGTAATAATAGCATTCTTAGAAATAATTTTCTTATCAGTAAGAGGCCTAGTAAACAAACATTCTCATATAAAATGAGATATACAAGATGGTTACTATGATTCTATTGGTGTTATTTTAATGTTAGCTTGTTATTAGCTTACCATTATTACTATCTTTATTTACAGAGGGATGTCATTCCTATTAAAGAAAAGAGTTAATTACAAAAACATCAAACTTTACAGTTTTTAATATGGTAACATATTTATCAGTATGATACTAAAATGTTTCCTAAAATTGTTAGGCTTTATATATACATACATACATACATACATACTTATATTTATATGTATAAATATAATATATTTATGCATATAAATATAATTATATAGTGTATATGCATATATACTACACATACTATGTATATTTGTACTAATTACATTTACAGTGATGTAATGACAATAATTGACATAACAAAAGAATTATTAATAAGTTAAACATAGGAGGCCTTCCTATTAAGAACTAGATATGAACAATGTTATTTTGATACCCTTTAATTTTTAAACAATATAGCAAAAAATGACAAAAGTAGACAAACAAACAAAAAGTAGAGGGACCTTGATCATTTGACACAAAAAGAAACAAAGAACCAAATCCCTTTTAGTTCTGTTGATTTATTTTCTTTATGATAACCCTTGAATTAGTTTTTTTCATTTTCAATAGATTATTATAGTTTTGGAAGTATTATAATTTCTCTGTCACTGTATGGAATTTTCAAACTTAAAATGCATGACAATGTAAAAATTGCATTCAATGTCTGCGAATTCATTGATATTTAAAAATTTAAAGTAAGGTAATATCTATTTTGAGTCATGACTAGTGTATCTTTGCATTGGGTTTTCCAACTTTCATTCCATAATCACATTTTATGAGGCTCAACTTATTATCTACTATTTGCTACATGAATAACCACGGGCAAACCATTTATCTTCACTACATTTGATTAATCAGCCAAGAGGAACAATAATGGAATTTTCCTTTAAAATTTTAGTATATATTAAATGGGAAAATCCACACAAAAACTGCTGCTTGATGCAGGCCAGTTGTATATGAGGGTTATTTCATTTCCTGGGTAGGTCATTCAAAATAATTTGCTTCTGTTTTCTTGATCTGTAACAGGACAATAATTGTGTGTCAATTTATTAGGATGGAAAAATCATCTTCAAGGATGGTAATTACATTTATGAAATATAATACATTATAAATATTTGCTTATGAGGTACATTGATATTCTTGTTTAGGGTGATAATTAATCTGAGATTGTTAATTGAAAATACTTCAGATTTATGCCTTAGTGACAATGAAATAAAAGCTACATTTAAAAAAGATTAATGTGTTACTGCGATCTCTGATCAAACACAGTAAATGTAATTTTGCAAGCCTCCTCAGTCATATTAGAAATACAAACTTTCACCATGCACTCAGGGACACAGATTATACCACTGCATTTGTAAGTTCTCCTGGGGAAAAATTTCTGTTTATTCTTGATGGGGAAGTAAAAGGGACTCAAGCCAGCCCAATATGACTAACATGGCTCTGGCAGGCCTTGCCCTTCTCCCCCATTCCCTCTGTTGTACTAAAAACCAGTTATATTTCTAAAGATAGTCCATTCCATTATTTGGACATTTCTTTCTGAGGCTGACCAACAAGGTCCGGCTGTAAAAATATTGAAGTCTAGTAATCAAAAGCCCCCTTTGGCTCAACTTATTAACGTGTCCAATCAAAACATACCACAGCATTCTAGCCCATTCAACATAGACCTTTGTTCCTCTTAAAAATCATACCTGCAAGGTCACTTGCTGCTGTTTTCTGCCTGAGTCAGAAATCAGCTTCATTTCCTTTGTTCCCCATGTAATAAAAGGTCTCTCTGTAAAAATAGGTCTGTGGGTATGGCTTGTGCCTAATGCAGGATCTGGGAGGGCACCCTCACTGTGTGTGGGTCCTTTCAAGAGTGGTGACAGACGAAAGCAAAAGTTCTACCAAAGCTCACCTTTTAGAACAGTGTGTTTATTTATAGGTGTCACTTATGGATTACTAAGGCGTTAATGAGGGTGTAGCGGTTATTTTCCTGCTGCTGACTCAAAACACTGCAACCAACAACTAAGGAAGAGAGAGCAATGTGGCCTGTGGTTTCAGGGGCACACACATTTATCATGGCAGAAAGACAAGACAGCAAGCAGCAGGCATGGTAGAAGAAACAGGAAGCTGGAAGCTCACATCTTCAAAAAAAAAACAGGAGGCAGAAAGTAAGCTGGGAGTGGTGTGAGGTTATAAACTCTTAAAGCCAGCTTCCAAAAACATATTACATCCAGGAAGGCTGTACTGTCAACCTAAACAACCAACTGGGAACACAGTGCTTAAATATCTGAGTCTATGGGGGCGATTTTCACCCAAACCACCACAATGGGAAAAGGGTTACTGGCAGAGGGAGGAGCATGGTAGAAACAAAAGCAGTTTCATCATCTAAAAGCACACCCCAGCACTGCTAATGACTCATGAAAATTGCGTTCTCAAATTTCACCACACACGTCTGAGTGAAATTTATATCCCCATCATTTGCTTAAGGGGTTCTATAGCATTGGGAATAGACTTTATCTGTTTGTTTATTGTTTTTTTTCTCTCTCTTAAGTGGAAGCTTTCTTTGACTAGGGAAATTTGTTTACTTCCTGTATCTCATTGGACTCCCTTCTTTCCTCTAGGAGCAGACTTTTCAATTTGGGGTAACGTTGCATAACAAACAACATGCTTATGATCTTGTGTTGTCTTGTGACTTTCTTAGGACAATGGAATTTCAAGAGAAAATATGAAAAATTTGGACGTGCATTTTGATTTGCTTCCTTGATACTTAAACTCTTAAACACAGCGTAAATGCCTGATACATCTTCATTTTGAGTCTGAGAATGAAGTGTAAGGGAAAGGGCCAGGTAAACTGACCTACAAATACATAAATAATAGTTTTTTATTTGCCAATGAGCTCATGCATAACACTAATTAACACTTTTATATCATTGATAGTATCCACAATTTTGTCTGCCAAGTGAACTACTTACACACTTTACTTAGTGAAGACACTTTGCTATAGGAGTCAATATTTAATGTTTTCTCACATAAATTTTTCCTCTGAACATCCTAAACTAAAGTCAAATTATGTGTGTTTTAAAATATATTTTCTGGCCCAACTGAGGCTTACAAGGCAGGTGTCAAATTTTATTAACTTAAATGGATTCCTTAGTTTTATTTTTTGTATACCTGTATAATAATGTAAATAATTAACTACACAAAATTCAAATTGTGAGATACTGAAAATATTATATTTTTCTTATAAAAATAAATGAATGTAACTTCAAATTCTTGATATCTATCTTATAGTGATTAATGACATTCATTTATTTTCTTTTTTTTTTGAATTTAAATACTTTATTTTTTCTTCAAGTTACATCTCAGTAACAAACCCCTCCCTATTGCCCCTTCCTATCCCGCCCTTCCACCCTCTTCCCCCCAGAAGTTTCCCTATTCAGTCCAACAGATGGTTCCTTCTCTTATAACAGTAAGTATTATACAAAACAATAGATATAAATATGCCACATTTATGAGAGTAAATTGGCCCAGTATACCTTCCCAATGTCCAGTTTATACATATTTGGCCTCTGACTTTAACATTCTACTATCTAACCAACTCCATGAGTTTAAAGGTCTATATGTGACTCAACATTCATACTATCTTGCAACACACTTTTAAGAGTATCTTCTTAGATCTATAACACCCTCTTGATTCCTAATCAGTTCAAAATTTAACTATAAGACTCTAGCTGTCTATTCTTCAACCACCTCAGAGACCTGAGAGGGATAAATATATTTGCTTATATAGGTAGTGCAGAGCCTGCAGCTTCCAAAACTAAGAAAGAACATACCAATGACTGTCTGGAAAGTTCCCATTTTCTCTCCATACATTCCAGCATCAGTCTTCAGCCTTTGGGTCCTGTTTCTCTGATAGACATTTGTTGTAGAGCAGGGATTATGAAGGACTTACCTACCCTGTCTTGGCAGAGTTAGGCTGTCGACTTCCCTGCTACCAAGTTTTGTCCTTTTTGGACAGCAGTCTGTCTGCAGTTGGTGCAAGGGGTTTTTACATGCCAAGAGAAAGGCTTGCCACTAATTCAACCATCTTACAGTGGAGGTTCTTCGATGCTTATCTTCTACTTGGAGTAGAATAGGGGGTGCTGTCAGGCGCTGATATGTCTCGATCAATTGGAGAAGACGGTTTAGATTTACACAGTTAAGAGGGTTGAAATTTCTGTATAAGAATGTGGTAGAAAGAGAAATAAATATTTATAATTGTCTTATTCAGGATGTAGGGTGTACCCATATACAACATTTCTTCCAGTAACCAACAAGGCCACTGCTTTTTTTTTATCAGCAACTTATTGATTCTTTCACATGTTGTACTCACAAGTTAAAAAATTTTAAATTAATACATTTAGAAGTAAATAATAAGAGTAATAAAATGCAAAACATGCCATTAAAGCACTTACAACATAAAACGTTTTATAGTTATCTTCATTAAATGAAAATAAAAGTAAAAAATCCCATTTTGCAAAGTACTTGCATATGTGCTACTTCATGGTATATGCTCAATATAAACAATTTAATGTATATTATGAATTGTGTTTGTTCACATTGTTTATTGCATATTACCAATTCTATTTGTTCAATGTTTAAAATTTATGGAAAGAAGAATTTGCCCACAGCAAATGTTTATTTTAATTATCACTAAGTTTAGTTTTAAAATGCAAATTACTTATGTGCTATTAAATCAATTATCTATTATTTATCAGAAATTAAAGTGATACAGAGCAATGAATTGATAAATGTGTCCACTGAGAAACTCTACAATATCTATACTACATACTTACCAGCTATGTGTAGGAGAATGTATGCACAAGAGTTTACATCGTATGGACTATGAGACCTATGTATAAGTTTATTTTTGATATTTTTATTTTAAGTTTTAATGTTGTGTTATTTCTCTGTAATAATGTAGATCTTTTTATCATTGATAAGAATCCCAGCCCAAAGTGAAAATTTATTGGTAGCCATAAATGTACTCTTGAAATCTTAGTTCTGAGGTTGTTTGATGCATTGTACTAAAAGAGGAAATCCTGAGGTAGAGCTAAAGAGCAAAAACTATCCTACAAACAACAGACCAAAAGGAACAGGGACATTGACTTTGATACTTGTTAGTGGGACACTTTGCCCTAGTGGAGCTGCCATGTAGGCCCATAGTGCAAGGGGAAGCTCTTAGCACTCATATGACTGCTGAACTGATGGGGACTGATATGTAGGGCACCCCACACTGGAGGAGTAGGATAGGTGGGAGGAGGATAGAGGGTGGGAGGCTGGGAGGAAGAGGGCAGAGGGAGATGGCTGTGATGGAGGTGTAATTGAAGAAATAAATAAATGCTATGAAAAGGAAACAAAGAAAAGCATCTGAAAACAACAAACAAACTGATATTTGCTAAGTCCCTATCCTGGGTTGAGAATACTGCTGACCTCAGTTAGCAGAACTGCCACAAAAACTGTCTAGTTCTCATTTGTATGATGAGTAATGCGTTCTTTCTCACACAGTTGAAAAATAACCACTCAGAATTCAAATTCAAAATATATTTTTTATTCATTTGTTCAAAATTACATAGTGGGCATCTGTGAAATACAAGATCCCATAATTACTCTTTACAAACATCTTAAAAGATTATCTCAATGGAGTATTACTTAGCTCTTAAAAAAATGACATCCTGAAATTTGCAGTCAAATGGGTGGTACTAGAAAAAAATCACCCTGACTAAAGTAACCCAGACCCAGGAATATATATATGGTATGTATTGATTTATATCTGAATATTATCTCTTAAATGATATCCAAGCTAAAATCCATAGACCCAGAGAGGTTAGGCATAGAGGAAGGGACTGGGTGAGGGCACATAGGTCATCCTGGGAGGGGGAAATATAACAGATTTTATGGGTGAACTGAGTGGGAGGTTAGAGGGGAGATTGATAAGAAAAGATTCAAGTGTGAGGTGGGAGAGGAAGTGGAATTGAGGGAAGGAATGATGGGAGAGAGAATACTGTAAGGCAGAAAAAATTAAAGTACAATACCAAGAGCCACATTTTCTTTTTTTAACATTGATTTATTAATTTAAGTTACATCTTATCATAGCCCCGTCTCTCCTCCCTTCGTGGTCTCACCCTCCCATCCTCTATTAACCCCCCTCCCAACTATCCTACTCCTCCATTGTGGGGTGCCCCACATACCAGCCTTCCTCAGTTCATCTGTCACATGAGGGCTAAGAGCTTCCTCTTGCCCTGGGGTGCAGTTTTACTAGTGAAGTGCCCTATTAACAAGTAACAAAGTCCATGTCCCTATTCCTTTGGGTTTGTTGATTGTAGGACAGTTATCCTGCACTATATGGCTAAAATCCAGTTATAAGTGGATTTTACATGCCAAGTGTATCTTTCTGGAACTGACTTGATCACATTCTATGGCCCATGTAATATTTGAACCTGCAATCATTCTGTCTCATCCTCTCAAGTAGCTGAGATTACAAAACTATATTAAGTATATATTATATAAACTTGTATATATAATACAAGCCATCCTTAAGATGATATATATATTAATACCATAATATATATAATAAACTAAGCATGTTAATACCATAAACCATCCAAACAAAACAGGTATACAAAAGACTCCATGTTGAACTAGAAAAATGTACTGAGTATTATGTAGTCAGGGGGGCCTCTCAGAAATTAGTTGTAGTATATGGTATATCATTTGTAGAAAATCCATGTATATAATTACTGGTGAATTTAAGACCAAAATAACGGAAATTTCTTCTCTAATCTAAAAGAATTGATACAAGAATAAGGGACATTAACTCAAAATATGTGGAATTTAAGTAAGATGTACATTAATTTAAAAATTGGTCAATGAACAGATTGCCATTGATATCTGAAAATTCTTAGAGACAAATTAAATTGAGAACACAAATTAACAAACTCATGGGACTCAGAAAACACAATGTTAAGAAAGAACTAAAGGTTATAAATACTTCATGAATAACTGGAAAGATGAAATTGAAGCTACATAGCAGTCAGAAAAAATAATATACATTATAGTTTTGATAAACAAAATGGAGGGTAGAAAAGTATACCTTCATGTAAAAATAGAGTTATATAGTCTTATTCAGCAATAAAATGAATTAAATATTTATACATACCATAACTTACACACTTCATAGAAGTATTATACAAAATAAAATAAGTTAGACCCGAAAGGTTATGTGATCACAGGAGATCCAAGATGCCGCCGACCATAGAGCAGTGCATCTGAGAAGTAGGTGAATGAGATTAGTCACTGTGGAGTGAATGTGAGGTCCCCTAGCCTACAGTGAAACACAGACGGTGTCTGATTTCCCAGGGCGAACATTGAGACAAGTCACCAGGTAAAACAGCCCACGCAGTTCCCAGGAACACAACCCTGAGATCAGCAAGCTCTGTCACTGATCTGGAGAGGAGCTCTGGCTAGAGATCTAGCTCAGGAGCGGATCCAGCCCACGGCTCCAGCCACACACCAGCGTCCCCGCCTGATATCCAACCTGCACTCAGACCTGTACCCCCAAGAGGGAAAAACAGCCGCACCACAAGAGCAAAGGTAAGTGAGATTATTTTTTTCCGGAGTTTCCAACATGGTGGTGAAGGGAATGAAAATTATTAAAAGACCCCCTAAGTCGGCAGTAGAGCCAGGCCAGCCACCAGGTGATTCCCGGAACTTAGCTGACCATAAACAGGTTGAAACCAAGAATGAAGGTCAATTGGGCCCCCAGGGCTTCAGGAACTGGCTGACCATAAAGTAGATAACAAAACAAGATTAGATTCATTCCTGAGACAAACAGATGTAGGATGTTTCTCACTGGTTAACTAATGGGCTGGGCTGGTACATTCCAGCTGTATTTCCCCTCCCC
>CAJQZJ010000279.1:869258-914377 GCA_907164525.1 Lophiomys imhausi
CCAAAATCGACCATATAGTCGGTCACAAAGCAAGCCTCAACAGATACTGGAAAATTGAAATCACTCCTTGTAACTTATCAGACCATCATGGAATAAAGCTAGGCTTCAACAATATCCAAAACAACAGAGTGCTTGCAAAAACATGGAAACTGAACAACTCTCTCCTCAATGACCTCTGGGTCAGGGAAGAAATAAAAAAAGAAATTAAAGTCTTTTTATAACTCAATGAAAATGAAGGCACAACATACCCAAACTTATGGGACACATTGAAAGCAGTGCTAAGAGGAAAGTTTATACCTCTAAGTGCCTTCCAAAAGAAACTGGAAATATCAATAACAGACACATCCATGCAGATTAGAGTTCGACTTGAGTTGTGGCATGAGTCATTGGTGGTGAATGCAAAATCGGCTTGTTGTTACCTTTGTGTGCTATCAAAGTGTTTTTGAAATATTTTATAATGGTAGTGCTGCAAAACATCATGAGTTTACTGCTGGTGTGTAGACATAATAAAAAATTCATTTTATTATGTTGTTTATATTTTAAAATAAATAATGGTGCATTGTATTTTGACACATGCTTTTATTTCTTTTTGTTTTGAGACAGAGTCTTACAATATACCCAAAAGGATATTGGATAAATGTTTGTCCTGCCTCTAGATACAAGAGCAACAGCTGCAGTTACAGGTGTCCTTCTTAGGTATCATTATCATACTGACACAGCCTAGAGACACCTGAGGCAGGAAGTTAATTGGAGGAATTCCTTAGGTTACACTGTTCTGTAGGTAGGTGTGTCTTTCTGTAGGGGTTGTCCTTCTTGTTAATTGACGTGGGATGTCCAACCCGTTGTGGGTGGTACACTTCCTTGCCTATATGGTCATAGCCTTTTTAAGGACCCTAATTGAGCATGTGTCCAAGCAAGGCAACAGAGATCATTCAAGGTTTCTGTTTCAAATCTGTGCTTGAGTTCTTCACCTGACTTCCCTCAGTGAAGGACTGCAACACAGACGGTTGAAAACAAGTTGAAACAGGTATATACAAGACTCCTCACAATTTTTGAAAATCTCAACTAGTTTGTTCCGTTTCATTTTATTTCCACACTCCATTGTTTCTACCCAATAAACCACTGTCCCATTTATCGGCTTTTTTCCTAGCTTAAAAAATTGCTGACTGAACATTTTGTATCCTTTCTTGACTCCATTATCCTTTTGTTAACTTATATCTTATGTTAATCTACACAAGTTCTTTTTTAAATTTTTATGTTTATTTATTATTTCAAGTTACATCTCCATCACAGTCCCCTCTCTCCATCCTTCCCAGTCCCACCCTCTGACCCTCTCCCCCTTTTCCCACCTACCCTACTCCTCTGGTGTGGAGTGCCCTACATAACAGCCCCCCCCCCTCATTTCAGTAGTCATATGAGGGCTAAGAGCTTCCTCTTCCACTGGGGGCATACATGGAAGCTCCCCTATGGCAAAGTATCCCACTAACAGGTAACAAATTCTGTGTTTCTGTTCCATTATGCCTGTTGGTTGTAGGACAGTTATTCTATACCATATGGCTAAAATCCAGTTATAAGTGGATATATGTCATGCACATATTTCTGGGTCTGGGTTAGCTCCCTCAGGATAAGCTTTTCTAGCTCCACCCATTTGGCTGCAAATTGCATGATTTTCTTGTTTCTGATAGTTGAGTAGTATTCCATTGTGTAAATGTACCATACTTTTTTTTTAATACATTCTTTGGTTGAGGGGCATCTGGGTTGTTTCCAGTTTCTAGATTTTATAAATAAAGCTAATATGAACATAGTCGAGGAGATATCCTTGTGGTTTATTGAGGAATTGTTTGGATGTATACCAAGGAGTGGTATGGCTGGGTCTTGAGGTAGAGCTATTCCAAGTTTTCTAAGATATCGCCAGACTGATTTCCACAGAAGTTGTACAAGTTTGCATTCCCACCAACAATGGTGGAGTGTTCACTTTCTCCACAACCTCACCAGCATGTGCTGTCATTTTAGTTTTTGATTTTAGCTATTCTGACAGGTGTGAATTGGAATCTCAGAGTTGTCTTAATTAGCATTTTCCTGATGATTAAGGATGTTGACCATTTCTGCAAGTGTCTCTTGGCCATCAGAGATTCCTCCTTTGTGAATTATCAGCTTAGCACTGTTCTCCATTTTTTATTGGATTATTTGGTTTCTTGGTGTTTAATTTCTTGATTTATTTATAAATTATGGATATTAACCCTCTGTCTAATGTGGGGTTGGTAAAGATCTTTTTCCAATCTGTAGGTTGTTGTTTTGTTTGAATGACAGTCTCCTTTGTCTTATAGAAACTTTCTAGTTTCATGAGGTCCCATTTATTGATTGCTGGTCTTAGAGCCTAAGTTCTTGATATTCTGTTCAGGAAGTTGTTACCTGTGGCAATGAGTTCAAGGCTTTCCCCCCACTTTCTCTTCTATTAGATTTAATGTGTCAGGATTTATGTTAAGATTTTTGGTCCATTTGGACTTAAGTTTTGTGCAAGGTGATAAGTATGGGTCTATTTGCATTCTTTTACAAATCAACATAAATTAGACCAGCACCATTTGTTGAAGATGCTCATCCTTTTTCCATTGTGCTCTTTTGGTTTCTTTGTAAAAAATTAAGTGACCATAGGTGTGTGAGTTTATTTCTGTTTTCCATTTGATTCCATTGAAAAACTGGTCTGTTTCTATACCAGTACCTTGATGTTTTTGTTACTATCACTCTGTAGTATAGCTCGAATCTGGGATGGTGATACCTCCAGATTTTTTTTTTTTTAATTTTACAGGATTGATTTAGCTATTCTGTTTTTTTTTATTGTTATTCCATATGATGTTCAGAGTTATTTTTTACAGGCCTATAAAGAATTGTGGTGGTATTTTGATAGGAATTCCATTGAATCTATATATAGCTTTTGGTAGAATGGCCATTTTTATGTTGCTGATCATACCTATCCATGACAATGGGAGAGCTTTGAATTTTCTGATTTCCTCTTCAATTTCTTTCTTCAAGGACTTGAAGTTCTTGTCATACAAGTCTTTCACTTGCTTGGTTAGAGTTAACCTCAGGTATTTTATATTGTTGGTAGCTATTGTGAAGGGTGTTGTTTCCCTAATTTCTTTCTCAGCACATTTATCTTTTGTATAAAAAAGGGCTTCTGATTTTTTTGAATTAATTTTGTATCCAGCCACCTTGCTGAATGTGTTTATCAGTTGTAGGAGTTCTCTGGTGGAATTTTTGGGGTCACTTATGTATACTGTATACTATCATATTCTCTGAGAATAGAGATACTTTGACTTCTTCCTTTCCAATTTATATTCCCTTGATCTCCTTTAGTTGTCTTATTGCTCTAGAAACTCAATTATTCTTTAATGTATCAATATAACATCTGATTTAACAATCCTAAATCTGCTGCTTCTGTGACCATACAGAAAGTAAAACCTGGGTTCATAATTTTCCTCTGCAATTGTGCTAGTATACATAATGTAGATAATTTAGAACAAATTCTCTCATTTACTTGACTCAGATTTATCTCTAATGTTATATTTGTCATTTCTTAAGTGAAAAGATCCCTAGGGCTTTAATTCATGATCAAGTTGAAGTATGTAGATTTTAATCATTAAAGCTCCATATGATGAATAAAGATGTAACTGCCAGTAATATAGCACTGATATAATAAAAATTATGATTCACTGATTCATTCAACAATTGCCCTATATACATATTATTCTCTGCCCCTGTGACATAAGTACAACAAAAAAATATCTTTAGCTCATTTGGTTTCTTAGAGACATATACTTTACAATGATAGTGATGATGATCTTGGAAGTAAGAATAAATCAAATTTTTCTAAGAAAGAGTGCCAAAAATTAAAGTCATGTATATGAACTTTACATACTTTTATGTAAATAGTTTTCACCAAGCTGATGTAAAGCACATTTATAAATATATCTACAAGTTGTTTCAAGAAGATAATCAATGCATATATAGTTCATGGATGGCTGTTGCTTTTCTTTCAGTACATTAAATATTTTGTTCTTGTCATGTTACCTGCTTTCTGAGGAGATGAGCTTTTATCTCTGTTTATGGATAACAGGTAATTTTTTTCCTTTTGTTAATAGCTTATAATTTATTCCTTAGTTTCCTCAGGCTTAGGAAACTTTTTTTCAACGTTTATTTATTTCTTCAAGTTACATGTCAATCACAGTTTCCTCCCTCTTTTCCTCCCTCTCCCATCCTCCTACCCTCACATACTCTCCTACCTATACTCTTTTTTATTTAATCTTTTTCCCGCCAACATCTCCCCTTTTAGTCCATCAAAAGGTTCTTTTTCTTATAAAAATTAATACAACATAAAACAATAAGAACAATTTGGAAATAATTATGACAATTTATAAGGTATAACATACATTCCCAATGTCCAGTCTTTATGTATTTGAAAACTAATAATATTCTAATATATATATATTGATGTGTTTAAAGCCCTTGCTTCAACTGTAGACATAATACTGTCTGAAATGGACAAAACTTGGAGGCAGGTAAGTCAACAGCCTAGCTCTGCCAAGACATGGTGGGAAAGTCTTCATTATTTCTGCTTTACAATTAATGTCTGTCAGAAATACTGAGCCACAGGATGATGATAGACACTCCTAATATTACAGAGAGAAATTGGGGACTGTTCAGGCAGCCAGTTGTCTGTCATTTATTAGTTTTGGAATCTACATGCTCTGTACTTCCTGTTTATTCAGATATATTTATCCTTCTTGGGTCTCTGGTGTGGTTAAAGACTAGATAGCTATAATCTCACATTTAATTTTAAGTTGTTTAGGAATTAAAAGGATGTTGTAGGTCTAAGAAGATGCTTTTTTTTTTTTTAAGTTGGTAATGCAAGTTAGGATGGAAACTGAGTTAGGTATAAAACTTTAAAGAGGTCATTTTTGTAGATTCCTGCTATCTGCAAGAGTACATTGAAGTTGTTTGGAGTTTCATGAATTTGACAGTCTAAATGTGAATATTTCAAGTGTATATTTGTTAAGCCATTTGAAATTCTTCTACATTTCCAGGACATACCCTATTATTATTATTATTATTGTTTCTTTTTTCTCTTTGCAAATAAATTTATAAAGTCTCTATTGATATATCTTTAAACTTGCTATTTATTTTCTAAGCTGTGTCTAGCTAATCAGAATCATTCTTCATTTTCTGTACATCTTTGTACCTAAAACTTCCTTTGATTCCCAGTTTTTAGATCTAAACTCATAAACACATCTGCTACCATGTTTCCTGATTCCATTAACATCTTTAACATATTACCCACCATCTCATTATTTCAACTAACATCTGTGTTGTTTCTGGATTTGATGTTACCTTTGTATCCTGATGTAGTTTCTTTTTATTTTTTTTTCATATTTTCTTCTTTTCTTGATTTAATTTTTTTCAAGCCAAGCATGATATATCAGGCAATGTTAATTGAGCTGCAGGTCTTTGCACTTTTAGGTCTGTCTGGCTGACCTATTAACAACCCCAATAAACTAATTGAAAGTTTTTGACATTTAAAAAGATGCTAGATTCATGGTGTCAAAATAAAAGTTTGTGTAAATAAATACCCAAAATACTTGCTGTAGGTATTGCCTTGAACAACTTCAATTTCCTCGTGTGTCTTTGCATTCCCCCTGTTCTTTCTGTAAATGGTTTCACAACTTTTTGTATTTAATATATTTTTATGTACAAATATTGGGTGGTTATTAAATATGGATGCACTATAAATGATAATAATATTATATTGTGTGGCATATGAGTACTCATAGATGCTACTTTATAGAGAATATAAACATTCTGTTATTAATATAAATATTGTATATGAATAAATAATATATGTAGAGAGAAATTATTATTTTTAAATATATAATAGTTCTTTATAGAGAATATGAGTACCCTGTAAAATGAGACCTACCTTGCAACCAAGCCTGTGTAATTAGTAATATTTGAAGTAAATTTAGATTATTTGAAAATTTCTACTATGACACTAAAAGAAAACCCAAATAAACCAATTAAAAATTGTTGATATTTTGAAAGATATGAGATTCATGGTGTCAAAATAAAAGGGATCCTAATAAAGAAATTAACAAATTGCTTTAACAGTTTATTACAGATCCACTGAAATCAACATTACAGATGGGAAAGAAGAAGCACAGTAAAATAAAACATAGTCCCACAAGGCTTCCTTATGTACACTTCATCTGTAAGATTTATGCTTACTGTCTTTATTCTCTGCATGAATGGGCAGTGAACTTGAGTTCCCTGGAAGAGCAGCAAGTATTCTTAATTGCTGCATGTTTCTTCAGTCCCACATATTTTACTTTAAATATTTCTACTTAGAACAAAGTTGAAAATGATCAAGAAAATAGAAAATATAAATTAATACTAAATCATTTTAATATCTGTTACAAGGAAGGAAATAGTATTTTCACTATAAGGAAACCAATAATTAAATTAAAAATAAAATTAAATCTCACAATTCAGTATCAACTGATTTTTTCTGAAATAGTCTATTCAGTAAAAAAGTAATCAGTAATAATATAATTGTACAATATTTTATACATAATAATCAAAGAATAAATTATTGACTTGTGTCTTCATAAAAATGCTGATGTTATAATTAGTGAACTAAAATTCGTATTTTTGTTGTATCAATTGTAGCATTAAAGTCAGCTGAATAGAAGTGCTGTTATATTTTTGTTTATGTAATTTTTCAAACATATTCTTAAAGGGCTAGTCTTTTCAAATTTCTTTACTGTATTTGTGAGCTTGAGTGTATTTCTCATGACTGTGTTCCATTAAACTGCCTCTATGCCAGTAATATCAGTTTATCCTTCTACTATATCATTTACATTACTATAGATTTATAAAATACTTAGAAATCAGAAATTGTATTTATACCTCTTGCTTTATGTTTTTGGTAATCACTCTTTTTCCAATCAAAATCAAAATTATTATAAAATATAGCGTGTTTGCGTCAAATCTTCTCCCCAAACCATGGTCTCCAATTCCTCCTATAATCCCATCAATATTTTCTCCTTTCAATTTAATGAACTCTTTTTTTTTTTTAATCCACTGGGTAAATTTAGTGCTGCCAGTGTGTGCACAGTTGTAGGACCATTCTCTAGAACATGGACAGCCTGCTAGTACGCTCATAACATGAAAACTGACTCTCCCTCCCTCAGACAGCCATCATTGCAAATAGCTTTTCAGATTGGGGTGGGACTTTGAGGACAAAGCCCCTTTCCCATCCATCTTAAATTTTGGTGAGCTTGGTCTTGTGTAGAACTGCACATGCAGATAGAGTCACTGTGAATTAATGTGTACAATAATCCTAGCATCTCCAAAACTCAGATTCCCAGCTGTCATCTGCTATCTCTGGCACTTCCAGTCATTCAACCCCTGATTTGCAAATGATCCCTGAGCTTGTGACAAGGCACTGTAATATCATGTCTCATATAGAGATGAGCATTTGACAGTCTCTTTTTCTCTGCATTTTCATGAATTGTGAGTATCTGTGCTAGTTACCATATACTGTGCAAAGAAACACCTCTGATAATGGTTTGGGAATGCACTAATCTAGGGTATGAAGATCACATAGGAGTAGAAGTCAGTTTATCATTATGCCTACTCAGCAGTATAATCATAATATGATCTCCCCTAGAACCTATGACATGGCCCACTTAACAGTGCCGGCCATCAATTCAGTCATATGACGGAGGCTTTGAATGCAATGAGAAAGTTGTTGGTTACTATGAAAACATTTGTGCCACGGTTTTACCAAAGGGCTTTCTTACCAGGATAGGGCTTTTTGCATTTCACTAGTTTCACAGGCAGGCAAGACTTTTGATTATTCCTCTTCCCCATTATCAAGCACAGAAACTTCTGGCACTTTTTACAGAGAGGAAACTTCTGATGAGCACTAGTGCCCAAATCCAATGACATAAATATATGGTATATTCAGCAGTAGACTCTAACCACCAAACTTTTTGCTGTGTCCAGAAAAAAAAAATCGCCATAGCATGTGTTATTTGGAGATCTGTAGGGCAAAATTGACTGGCAATTGAAAGAAAGGTACCTCATTTCTGGGAGTAGCTATTTTCTTTGAGTTTATGCTGTGTGTTAGAGGCATTGTTCCATATTTGCAAGAATTCTGTTTAAACTCCTTTTATATGTGGATATATAAATATTTTAGGAAGCTTCTACACTAGTAGGTTTACATGTGGATTTTTCAAAGTTCTTTAAAATTAGTTACTCTTCACTGTATACCTATTTTCTATCCTATGATTCCATTCCCTACTCAACTAAACACAACCTGTCCTCTTATTTCAATTTTCTATCTCACACCACCTGTCTTCTACTGTATTTCCTGTCTTGAAATTACTCCCCATAGCTCGTTTCTTGACTTCTATAAATACTCCAGTTTAAACACACATTTAAATCCAAAAATATAGGCTCCACAAATAAGAGAACATAAGATGTTTTGTCTTTCAGGGTCTGGATTCTTTATATCACTTTATTTACAGTGTGTTTGTGAATGCACATCAGTTTTAGTACATTTTATTCTGCTTATGTGAAAACAGTGTTATTCATAGTTTTCAAGAATTAGCACTGAATCTTTAGCTTGCTTGGATAGATATAAAACACCTGGTAGTCTAATGTTTGCATTTATGAGCACAAGGTTCTCTTTCATTTCTTTTTCCTTTACTGTATCTGTGATTATATTCTGCAGTGAATTGCCATGGTCAGTATGTACAAAACTTATATTTTCTTGGTAGAGTTAGTTTTTCAGCACTTTATCCTTTATATGCTATTGCAGAAGGAATTGTTTTCTTCATTTTCCTTTTCAGATATGTCTTACTAGTGTGCAAAAATTTGTTGTCAATGATGTTTGATGTTATACAAAAGCTAAAAGTAAAAACAGACAAATGGGACTCAACAAACCAAAAGACTTCTACTCTATAAAGTAAATAAATCAAGTTTAGAGTCAGAATATAGAATAAAGAAACCACTTAAAGTCATATAGATACAAAGGGACAAAGTTCTAAATATATAGGAAGATTTTACAATAGGTAAAATAAACATTAAAATCCAAGCATGACATGTCAGTTCCACTTTACCCTGGGTTCTCAGAGGTGTAGGAACCAGTAGATGTATGTTTTAGTTATGATATATATATACATATATGTATAACTTCTAGAGTTTGTATTAAAATATAATTCTTTCTCCTATCATATTATAAGGTGTTTTGCAAGGAGGAAAATAACCTATAGTTCTAACCAATTATTAAGTCTATGTACCAAAGTAATGACCAACATGAAAAGATAACCCTAAGGGTGAAGAAGTGGTGAAATGCTTTGGAAGTAACCTACTCAACAATAGGGAGATCATGCCTGGAACAGGAAACCTAGAAACTACCCAAATCTAGTGAAGTCATGGATCTTAGAGAATGAAATCCCAGTCATTCAATTTTATCAATGAAGATTCAGGAGCCAGATGCCGGGGCAAAACCTATTAGCTCCGAGAGGCAAAAAAAGCACCCAGCTGACCATCCTACACCACCAATGTTGCAGAAGGAAAAAGCCCTGTCGCCTCCTTTACACCATCTTAAATACTCTCCAGCTCAATGTCCCTCCTTTCTGTTTACTTACATTCACTCCTTGCCAGCTGGTTACTTGCTCTGCCTCTTGACCTATGGTTGACTTTATTTAGCTCTTGGATTAAAGGTGTGTGCTATGGCTGGGCCACACTACAAATACTTGTCTACAATAAATAAAAAGCACTACCACCAATGCTGAGCCAAAACCCAGTTAGGAACAGGATTTTCCAGTTAATCTCGGGGTTCACAATGTGATCCAATATCCTAAAACATACTATCATAAAACTTAAACTGTAACTATATTGTATTTGTCCTTGTATCCACAGATAGGTATAGTCCTCAACCTTCAGGAAACATCTCTTCACAACAGATGGAGATCATTATAGGAAATCACAACCAATCAAAATGCAGTGCTGTGGAGCCTCATTCCTATACATGTAGAAAACAATTCCCTCACCTAAGGCTCTGGGAACAGTGAGGAAGAGGATGTGGAATGATGGTAAAAGCTAGCGGACCATATTGTTTACTATGAGATTATGACTCCTTATAATGTCAGGAGCTTCAACAATAGAGTCTCACTAATATGATGACATACAAAAGTACTGAACAGACACAATAATAATACACTTGTAGAAGTGGGAAAGGGTCACATGGCTTTAACCTTACACAAAGAACTACAGGCAACTAAGAAATGCTAGGCATGAGATAAATAATCTTTTCCAGGGAAGAGCACAATTGATCATCCAATAGCAAGTAACATTATACAAACTGAGAAGGTAGTATTTAAGACGATATATATATATATATATATATATATACATATATATACATATATATATCTGTATATGTATGTAAAAAAATTTTAAAAGCTGCCATGAATTGGAAAGAGAACAAAGAAGGTATATGGGAGGGTTTGGAGAAAGACAATGGAAATTGAAAATGATGGAATTATATTATAATATCAACATTTAAAGAAATAATAAAATAACTACATAATGCTTTCACAGCATAAAATATGGAATTCTGTACTTCAAATGTCATAAGTATTGTATCTTATGTGAGAGGAGGGCAAGGTACAGAAAAACATTGAGAGGTATTTTATGCATTGGCCATGGTTCTAGTTATAGTATCACAAGTGTTAGAACACGCTATACTCATCTTATTGTGAACAATAAATGTATGCATTAAGAAAACAAGGAATGGGTACTTTATATTTTAAAATAGCAGAAGTGGCTTAATAAGACCACCATTTATTTATTTTTTATTGTAATGTTTATTTATTACATCAGGTTAGTTCTCCATCATA
The DNA here is from genome assembly GCA_907164525.1 of Lophiomys imhausi. Lineage (NCBI taxonomy): Eukaryota > Metazoa > Chordata > Mammalia > Rodentia > Muridae > Lophiomys > Lophiomys imhausi. The sequence continues at coordinate 880,220 of CAJQZJ010000279.1, forward strand.
GTGCCCTCTTTCCACCCCTCCCAGTTCTACCACCCCCCTTCTTCCTCTCCCACCCAACCCATTCCTCCCATGTTGAGTGTCCCCACATATCAACTCCTCTCAGTTCAACAGTCATATGAGGGCTAAGAGCTTCCTCTTGCACTGGGGACATACATGGTAGCACCCGCACTCTTTCTGAGTCTGGGTTAGCTTACTCAGGATGAGCTTTTCTAGTTCCATCCATTTGGCTACAAATTGCATGATTTCCTTGTTTCTGATACCTGAGTAGTATTCCATTGTGTAAATTCTGTTTCCAGTTTCTAGCTATTACAAATAAGGCTGCTGTGAATATATATGAGGCTATGTCCTTGTGGTTTGGTGAGGAATCATTTGGTTGGATACCCAGAAGTGGTATGTCTGGGTCTTGAGGTAGGGCTATTCCAAGTTTTCTAAGATATCACCAGAATGACTTCTTTAGTGGTTGTACAAGTTTGCACTCCCACCAGCAATGGAGGAGTGTTCCCCTTTCTCCAAAACCTCACCAGCATGTGCTGTCATTTGAGTTTTTGATCTTAGCCATTCTGACAGGTGTGAGATGGAATCTCAGAATCATCTTGAATTGCATTTCTCTGATGATTAAGGATGTTGAACATTTCTTAAAATGTTTCACTGACATTAAATATTCCTCCTTTGTGAATTCTTGGTTTAGCTCTGTTTCCCATTTTTTGATTAGATTATTTGGTTTCTTGGTGTTTAATCTCTTGAGTTCTTTATAAATTTTGGATATTAGCCCTCTGTTGCAAGTGGGGTTGGTAAAGCTTTTCCCAATCTGTAGGTTGTCATCTTGTTCAAATGACAGTGTCCTTTGCTGTACAGAAGCTTTTCAGTTTCATTAGGTCCCATTTATTGATTCTTGGTCTTAGAGTCTGAGGTATTGGTGTTCTGTTCTGTAAGTTGTCACCTGTGCCAATTAATTCGAGGGTTTTCCCCACTTTCTCTTCCATTAGATTTAGTGTGTCGGGGCTTTATGTTAAGGTCTTTGATCCACTTGGATTTAAGTTTTTGCAAGGTGATAAGTATGAGTCTGACTTCAATCTTTTATATGTCGACATCCAGTTAGACCAGCACCATTTGTTGAAGATACTGTCCTTTTTCCATTGTACACTTTTGGCTCCTTTGTCAAAAATTAAGTGACCAAAGGTGTGTGGGCTCATTTCTGGGTCTTCCGTTTGAGTCCATTGATCCACTGGTGTTTTTCCATAGCAGTACCATGCTGTTTTTTATTACTATTGCTCTGTAGTATAGCTTGAAATGTGGGACAGTTATACCTCCAGATTTTTGTTTGTTTGTTTGTTTGTTTTTATTGTACAGGGTTGATTTAGCTATTCTGGGTTTGTTGTTATTCCATATGAAATTCAGAGTTTTTTTTCCAGGGCTGTAAATAATTGTGTTGGTATTTTGATAGGAATTGCATTGAATCTGTATATAGCTTTTGGTAGGATGGCAATTTTTATGATGTTGATCCTACCTATCCATGAGCATGGGAGATCTTTCAATCTTCTGACATCCTCTTACATTTCTTTTTTCAAGGACTTGAAGTTCTTGTCATATATGTCTTTCACTTGCTTGGTTAGAGTTATCTCAGGTATCTTATATTGTTTGTGGCTATTGTGAAGGGTATTGTTTCCCTAGTTTCTTTCTCAGGTCATTTATCTTTTGTGTAAAGAAGGGCTTCTGATCTGTTGTAATTAATTTTGCATCCAGGCACCTTGCTGAATATGTTTATCAGTTGTAGGTGTTCTCTGGTGGAATTTGGGGGGTCACTTATATATAATATCATATCATATGGGAATAGGGATTATTTGACTTCTTCATTTCCAATTTGCATCACCTTGATCTCCTTATTTCTTTTTTTGTTTTCTTTTGTTTTTTTTTAATGTTCATTTATTACTTCAGGTTACATCTCCATCACAGTACCCTCTTTCAACCACTCCCTGTCCTGTCCTCCAACCCTCTACCCCCATCTCTTCCATCCCACTCCTCTGAAGTGGAGTGTCCCTACATATCAATCCTCTCCAATTTCAGCAGTCATATGAGAGCCAAGAGCCCTCTCATGCACTGGAGGACTACAAGGCAGCACCACTAGGGTAAAGTGTCTTATTGACAGATAACAAAGTCTATGTTCCTGTTCCCTTTGTTCTATATGACTCTGAAACATACCTAGATGATTCTGGGCTGGGTTCACTCTGCTGTGAAAAAAAAAATTGGTCTTTTTTGTTCTTCATTAGGAAAAACTGAATGATGAGCATAGCTACAGTTTCTTCTCATGTGTTTTTTTTTATTCTAATAAAAGTCAGATTATACTTTTGCACATGTTAGCAGACTTGCTTACAAAAGCAGGAGAAAAGCAGTTCCAATAAACAGACAATCTGGAAATGTTTGCTCACATTACACATGTAAGCATCTACTGGCCAGTGACATTCTCTTTGGGAAGAAAAATTCCAGAGCTAGAGATATAGATTTCAATTTGACTTGTAAGAAGATCTCTATTAATAACTTTCACTTTAAAATGTCTTTTTAAACAAATATTTGTCAAGAAGCTCTTTAAGATAGAAGAAAGAAACTATTGTGGCTCTAAGTTTTCTAGTGTCCGTATGTCCTGCCAGAGAACTCATGCACAGTGATACAGGACAATGAAGCTGCTTGGTTAAAAATCCTATCTGAAGTCAAGAAGAAGAGAGTCCAGATTCAAGCTGTCATAGCATTTTTAATTTTTTCCTCTTAAGTGTATCACTTCTGTCATCTAGACCTAGACTTCAGCTTCCAAAGGTTCTATTAACTCTGACAATAGTATGGCAAGCTGAGGACCAACCACTCTAATACAGAAGCCATAACTACAGGAGATATTTCACATTCAAACCTTAGCATTCACTCTTTGGTTCTAATAGTTTCATGGTCAATTGACAACTCAAAATAAAGTCAATTCTAATTCAAGGGCCCCCCATAATTTTACACTGCTCAATAGACTTCCAAGACTATTACATATGAGAAAAATGGAAAGATATCAAGAAAATTTTGGAGTAGATTAACTAATGAAATCTAGGAGGACAAGTGGTACTCCTGTACCTTCATGGTTGCATTTGTGTATTGTATAATATTATCTGTGATGAAGCACATGAATCTGTAGTGAATATGTCACATTCAAATTACCAACATCAACAGAGATGGGGAAAGTACTTATCTGTCTCTAAACATCTTCTTAGTTTTCAATGAATAAAAAAAAATCACTTATCTCTTCAAAATTCAGTTTGGAAGTATCTCCTCATCACACAAAGTAGTAACAAATATAAACTACAGGTTTTGAATAGAAACTCAGAATGCAGTATGTCAGAAGCACAACATAAATTCCCAAATACTATGCTGAAGTTTTGTTCTGTTTCTGATGGTTTTGATTTGCTCCCCAAATTTCTATTGGCAGAATGGAAAGTGTTATTCCTGTGTTCTTGGCTGTTACAATAGTTCTTGACTATTACAGTTGTTACGTACAGTGAAATTGTCTTCATTACTCATCTTAACATCCCTAATAGCTTGCATTATTATTGGACATTAATTCTCAAAATGTGTTTAGAAAAGTTATTGCATAATTTTTGTGGTTGAATAAATATGTGGATTACAGCTTTAACATTATACAGGTTTCATTAGTAAAGAGATTTGTTAGAGATTGTAATATGTTAATGAGCATTTCTTTTCTCCAGTAAGGGAATATAATATGTACCCCTTTCTGAACATGATTTCTGTTTTTTCAAATAAAGAGAATAAGATTAAATGACCATCATTTAGAAAGCTCTTTTTGTTCCAGTCATTTGCACATCAATGAACTCAATATTTACAATCGGCACAGGTGTTAATATCATCATTAGACAACTGATAAAATTCAGTATAAGAAAAACCAGTTCAGTTGTCAAAGTCCACTTATCCTAGAAGTAAAAGGTTTGCGTATACAATCTGTTCAGACCGGGGACAGAGTTAAGTCAAAGCATTTTGATGGCATTCACTTCAGATGACATGTCTAACCCCACATCCAGCAGCCAAAGGAAAGTTTGTCACTGTTTCCAGGTCCACGATTTTGTTCTGGTCCTAAACAGAGCACGCATCCTCTGTACCAATAGATGCTGATGTTTATTACAGCATCACTTTGAAATATCCCATCAGCACATATTCTGCCCTCTAAATCAATTCCCCACATTGCTCTCCAAGAACTCTTTTCACAGCCAGGCAACAATGCCTCATATTAATCATGTTTTCTAATTATTTATTTATTAGGACAAGGGAGATGAACACCTGGAAGCATTTACATTTGCAGTTAAGAAATGAGCCTCTCCAGCCACCGTCTAATTTTGCAATGTGCTTTCGCTTTTTAGAAGCAAGTTGGCTCAGTGGTAGAGAAAGTGTTGTTACTAGACATAAACTCTTTCTTATTTTCAGATATGGTGTATGTCATGAAAATTTCAATGCTTACTATGAGACAGTTATTAGAAAATAAACAGTGTACTAAAAGTTTCTTTCTTATTTTTTCAATAATGTCCAACAACAGCTAGCATATGGAATAAACTGAAGATCAGATAAAGGTAAGGCTCTGTGTAAAAACTAAGATGTGCATGTTTTCCTATGTAGCAGAACTTCTTCCAAAAATATCAGGTGCCAGGATCATTCGTGACCTGTTTCTAAGGGTCATTGAACATTGGGAGCTGTTTTTTTTGTTTTGTTTTGTTTTGTTTTTTGTTAACACAAAGAAATGAAGAAAATAAAAACTATATGATATACTTTTGAGGTTCCTTGTAGAAATGGGCATGCTATCTCACACATGGGCCAAGTGAAATATATGCTTTCCACTTAGGTACAGTAATCAAAAGATAAAAGCAAAGAAACAAAAACAAAATCATGCAGCTCTTGGTCACAGCATGCAGTGAAGAAGACAGGAATGATACAATTAAATTTTGTGGAAAGGCAGCAATTAATTTGTCTAATAAAATAAAATATCATATGGATAAATGGTGATTTTTAATATTAATGTAGATGGTGGCCTGGCCATATATTCTATGTATACCCATTATACAAAATGTGGAGGAGAGATAGGGATAGAAGTTTGTGTAATACACTTCTCTAATGAGCCTTTGATGGTTGATATTTACCATGTAATCAACATTATTTTGTCAATAACCTATGGTACTACTTCACCAAATTTGATTTAGGTGTTGTTTACCTTCAGGAAGGGGATTGATGTCAAGATCTCAAGTCCTACAGGTTTCAGGATTAACTGTTTAAAACACAAACCCCACAAAGGGCGTTTATTTCCTTTAGAAACAAACAAGCAAACAAACTTCCTCTTATACAAACAGGTCCAACTGCATTGATGGTAGAATTAGAGTATCACTGTCCTGTTAGAACTTGAAGCCAGAGATAATGGAGATGCCAAGAACAGGGAAAATTAAAATAAAATGTAAAATGGAGGGGAGAACTCTCATACACTGACAGGTACAACTCTTTAAATATGGCTTGTGTGCAAAGATGACTTCATCTGAATTCCTTTCCAGAAAAAATGTGATAATCTGCTAGCCACAGGAACCAACAGAACTTAGAATGCTTTTTGAAACTGCAGCTATTTTGAACTCAGAATGAGTTGAAAAAGGGTTGATTTAAACCAGTTGCAATAACTGAGTAGGTTGCCTAGCCCCACTCATTTCTATAAGTATTGTTTTCAACCTGTGAACATTGCAAGTCATTAAAGACACAAAGCGGTGGCATCTTATTCATTTTTAGACATATACAGTAAAAATATACATGTTGTGCCATAAGACAATCAATGACCCTGTTAAGTACACTTTGTGGAATTATGTTGAATATAAATATTCAATGAAAATAATTTTTTCTCTTTTAACTAATGGAACAAGAAAGGAACTGGGAAATATGCTATATCTCTCTGGTATATATAAATATACCAGACTAAGACACAGAAAAAAAAAAAGTTAATCTCACCTGGTGTGAATGTAATGTAAGGAAATTTATTATTACACATCAAACGTATTTGAACAAAGATACTCTTACAGAGATACTAGGCATTTAAATTGCTCAGCTTGTGGGGAGTCAATTGCACAACCTGAGAGGTACTTGCTACCTACATGGAGAACAGATGTTACTGCTTTTGCTTAATGTGGTATCTGGAAGACAGAAATGATCAAAATTCTGTATTGTCTGAGAAGGTGTGAATTTTACTGTTTAGGATGTCTTTGTATTTGTGTATACCTGGAGGAAACATGAGTCTCTATTATATCCATATACCATATCATCTTTAGAGGACTGTGGATAATCATTTACATGCGTACACAAATGTTAGCAAAATGTTGATCTCTCCCAAAACATTGACTAATGCTCTGTAGACATGGCTTTTTGTTGTTGTAGTTTCTCCATTCAAAGCCAACACATAAATGGCTGCATATACATTTTGTCTGTTCTTCAACTGATTTCAATTTTATCCCCCATGGTAGAAAGTGATTTGTTAAGCTCAGCCTCCATGGTGTTCTCCAAGAACATCACTGCTGGTTTGATAATGTCTGAGAAGACAGCTTAGTAATAGTAAAATCCCTCTGAATAAAGTCAGATGTGTTACTCAACAATTTGCTTCCCTCAAACTATCAGACAATGATATTTATAATGAATCTATCAGCATTAATAATAGCAATTATTTGTCATACATTTATGTATGCTACAAATGTTCTTAGCACTTTACCCACATGATCTGATGTAGTGTTTGTTTATTCATCCTGTATGAATTAAAAGATATAGAAACTAAAAACTAGAAATTAGATAAATCTGTACACATTTGGAACAATATTGAGGTTGTTTAAGCAAATATCATGAAATTGTTCCTACAAAAAATTGTGTAATTTAGTGCCCTTGAGATTTAACAAGCCCAAACTTAGAAAGTAAAGACTATGTTCAAATTCTGGCTTCAAATTGCAGCATATCCTATTGTTCACTTGTCCTACATTTAAAGGAAAATTTATAATAGCAAGTCTTACTTCATGGGTCATGTCTGAGTGTATTCTCAGATATGAAAATCTTGAGAATGATTTATGCCTCTCAAGTATAGATCTTACTATCAAAATAACAACATAGTTAAAATTTATTTGGAATATTACTTACTTCCATGACAGTAAACTGGGCAAAGTTGTAAGAACTGAAGCACAAGGACCTTTTTTTTTGCCTTTACATTTAGTTCCCATACTAGAGTAAAAACTGATTTTTTTTTTACTGTATTTCTTTTTTATTATCAAAATCAGGCACAGAGAAACCAGGCATCTAAGTCACTATTCCAATTAACAACTTCAATGGCAGAATAGGAAACTAACTTGAAATGTACATATTTCATGTACTTAATCTCCCTCCCCAGTATCATGGTCAACTTAGTGCAGAATATCACCAAATCCTCCCCCATGAAAGATTTGAACAATGACCTATAACAATATTGCAGAGGGCAGAGATGACAGTAGAACTGAAGCATCAGTCTTCTAGTTAATATACTTAAATGGAAAATATCACAATGCATGGCATGTAGCATTCACACATCCACTAAGACTTATGCAAAATAAAAGGTGTGTAAAGACAAGTGCATGGGAAGACTCCTCTTTCACACACCTTTACCTCCATGAGGTTCCTTCTCACATGAGTCAGAACCATAAAACAAAATGATGATAGAGTGCATCCTCTGATGAAATAACACTTACTCCCTTAAGTGGTTTGCGTCAGGTATTTTGTATTAATGATGGAAAACAACAACCACTAAGCAAAATTGGTGCAACTCTATATGCACAAAGTAGACTTAGTCTGCATTCTGTGCATGTTGTAACTTCTGCCTGAGAAGCCCTTCTTCCTCCTGTGTGCCTAGCAACTCCTCCTGTGTCACAAAATTTGACATCAACAAACAGCATGGCTGACACTCAGGAAATGAGAGAGTACGTGCTTATTCTAACATGAGAACCTGAGATAGGATGTTTGTCTGGTGTCAAAAATCTTAGGATATGTTTTTCTGGTATCAAAATCTTGTGATACATTTGATAAGAACAAAAAGAAGTCAGCAAGCAGCTTTTACATTCATATATATATATATATATATATATATATATATATATATATATATAACATTTATTTATTAATTCAAGTTACATCTCGATCACAGCCCCCTTCATCTTCTCCTCCAGGTCCCACCCTCCCACCTTCTATTCCCTTTCCCATCTATCCTTCTCCTACAGTGATGGGACACCCCATATATCAGCCCCCTCAGTTCATCAGTCACATGAAAATTTTTGCATTCCATTTTTCCTTTGGTACGTCTTAAGGCTAAATGACTTGCATTCAACTCCTACAAGAAAAGCAATATCACCCTAAATAAAAATGGAGATCCTCATTGTATGTTGAGCTCAGTATCCTAATCCCATACCAAGGAGATGCTCCTGAGGCACACAACCGGGGAGATGTTGACGACTGATGCCACAGTGACTCCCCTAGAAACACCTTAAATTCTGGTGTATGAGGCCTGGGAACTTAGGAGAAGGGGAGTCTTTGCCATTATCTAAGCCAGAGAATCTGACTGCTAAGAAAATATTCCTAGTAATAAAAGAAAACAAGGAATGAGCAATAGACCTGTGTACCTCACTCATTTAAATCTGCAAGGATCCATAGTTTCTACAGCTCATGCTATATATGAAGAAGTTGTATTCTTACAACACTGTATTAGCAAAACTGAGAAGAGCAAATAACTGAGAATGACATGCATGCACCTTCCATTAACTCCAGTAAAAAAACAAAAACAAAAACCTGAAAACGTATGAGATTATTAACTGTAACAGAATGCATGGGAAGTTCATATATATATGCATTTATAGTTTCACCTCAAAGAAATTTTGTATGGAAAAAACATTTCAATGATATCTAAATTGTGGGTTTTAATGTCATTTGTATGATACTTGTGTCATTGCCTGGATTCTACAGTGATTTTCAATTTCAATTAGAAAAAAATTTTAAAAACAGCATTGTACACAACCAAGTCTTTGAAGCAAATAGTAAATATGTAAATCAGTAATAATTCTGTTTGAAAGATAATTTGATAATTTGGGAACTGTGCAGTTTTGAGCAAAATGATATTCAAAGTAAATAAAACAAAGTATATTTTGGCAAAGAGAAAATACACTAAAGACTTTCTATTTTCTTACAAAGCACTTTCAGTAACAAAATCATGTTAAACTCAGGTGTGAGAGATTATCTTTGACTACATAACATTTTGCACTATGCCAGTTAAGTCAACATATTTTGTTTCAAGATACTCTATCAATATAAATTGACATCTATACCATTGAATTTTATTTTTTTTCATTGTGTTCTCTGAATAATTATTCTAATGCTAAGTTAAATATGGATATGTAATCAAAGCCACATGAAGAATATCACCATACAAAACTATTTGGTTATTATTATTCCATCTCACAGATCAAGCAATCATTATAATGAAATCAGCATAATACTCAATTTCTGAACAAAAGCTGTAACACAGATAACTATAAATCTACTCTAAGGAAAGTCAATAATGATGGAAGAAAGTAGGAAGAAAGGAGGGAGGAGTAATTACAATGGAGAATTATGTAATTGTGATAGAAATAAAGATTCTTGATATGTTTGTAAATCAATTTATTAATGTCCTCACTGTGTGGATTCAAGAAAGAAGAAAAAGATCAAACCACATAGAAAGTATGGCATTTGGTTTGTATCCAATAGCTCAATTAACCCCAAACATCTTATGATACATAATCGCCATTCCCCTTCTCCCCTTCATAGCTGTGCAAAGGAGACCAGAGAGAGTGAAACAGACTGCCACAGATGCTGCATGCCATAATAACAAGTTTAAAGTTTAAAGATGAGACTCGCAACACAGTGATGTGTGTGTGTGAGTGCACGTGCGCACGCATGTGTGCAGGCACGTGCTTGGGTGAGAGAGAGAGAGAAACAAGCATTGTTTAGTTTGTACATTTGTAGTATCTAATTTTGAGATGGGATTTTAGAGATCAGACAATGTTGTGACTCTGGGTCAGAATGGATCATTCTATTGTCATCTTATCCGCTTCCTGGGTCACCACCACATTCCTTTGTAGTGTGTTTAAGAGCTCAAATTTTGAAACTGACATTCAAGTAAAATACTGATCTATCAGTAATTCACAAAGTAAATAAGACAACTCACCAATGAGTTTATGAAACTAAAACCCTGTGAAATTACACAAAGGGAAGTATTAATATCTTCAGTCATCCAAATAATTACTGTATGTGGAAAAAAAAGTCAAGTCTTGCTGATTATAGGTTTTCTGTCACTAAAACAAAGAGCCAAAATAATCCACTTGGGGACAAGATTTATTTCAGATCAAATTTCAAAGGTTTCATTCTATGGCTGTTTGTCCTTGTTACATTTGACACTGTGGTGAGGCTGTCTGTCATAGCAAGGCATACATAAATGAGCAAAATGGCTTGATTATTGTATTCAGGATGTAATGAGAGGAAGTTGGGGAAGGGGGACCTAGTGTCCCCTTTAGGGGAACATTAACAAAGATCCTACTCCTTTTAATAGACCCACATCTTAAAGGGTGAACAAGTTCTTGAAGTGTCTGGGAATGGAGGCCAATGTTTTGACATATAACCCTTTAGGAACAGGCATATATAGCTTTTAAAGACCATGCCTATAAAAAAAATAAAATGTAAAAAATACACGTAAGGGTTAGTAAGCCAGCTCTTGAAATTATTTTTTCTAATATCCTGATAAGTTCAATAAGATATGTATATATATGTACAAAAACAGAGACTGTGAATACACGCACACACACACACACACACACACACACACACACACACACACACACACACACACACACATGTGTGGGGGGAGACAGCTAAATTTCTTTCTCGTGGTGTCCATCGTTTTTTTTTTTTTTTTTTTTCATTTTTTTTTTTTTTTAAGTTTTTTCCCCCTATAATTTCCCCCCCCCCCCCCCCGGCATGCTCTCCCGGTCCCATCCTTCAAACCTCTACACACTCTCTCACCCATCCCATCCCTCTGGTGTGGGGTGCCTCTGTGTGTCAGCCCCCCTCAGTTCACTTGTCAGTGGATTTTAACCATATAGTACAGGATAACCATCCTACAATCAATAGACCCAAAAGAACAGGAACATGGACTTGGTTACCTGTTATTGGGACACTCCACCCTAGTGGAACTGCCACGTATACCTCCTGTGCAATATGAAGCTCTTAGATATGCCCATAAATTTTAACCATTTTAAGCAATAAGGTAATGTCTTATATACACAGACAGATGTATTCCTAGATAGATGGTAGGAAGACACATAGATATATACATAACAAATAGATAATAAATATGTGTGAAATATATTAAGGACAAAAAAAAGGCTTAAAAGTACTTTTGGTCTATTCATTCAGTTTATCACTAGTTAAAATATGAGTGGGTTAACTAACAGCTATTTATCATCTACTCTATCATAGGGATATTTAGTCCACATATCAACTTTATTATGTAAATATAAAAATCTGTAGTTTAGAGTTGAGGCAAAAGTTTCCCTTGACTGAGACTGTAAGCAGCAGGGTTGGGATTTAAGCAGGTCGGTTTGATTCCAAATCTGATGATCTTTCCTCAGCAGCAAGCTGCTTCCACAACAGTAGGAACTTGTCTGCATCTGTTCTGTACTTGTTTGCCATTTTCCATTTCGAAGCCACAGCTATTCCATGTCCCACAGTGCTCAGCACACGTTGATTTCCCTTCCTGCAGCTGAGGCAGATCCACTCACCTCCCTGGCATCCATGAGCAGTTCTGCAGAGTGCTGCAGCATCTGGCAATCCACCCAGCCAGAGTGACTGGGATGTAGAGAAAATCCCTCTGAGAGCAGGCAACATCTGTTTGATAGGCAATGAAAAATAAACCCATAACAAACTCATTTTAGGAGCAAAAAAAAAAAAAAAGGCTTCTCAAAATGCTGATTACTTGTTTTAAGCAAGTAAAGTAATGTAGGTCTACTTCACATGAAGAAAACCATCATATCTTGAAAAAAATTACCAGAACCACAGAGTGAGTCTGTTCAAACCAGAAGCAAGAACACGTGATGCCGAATGAGAATGTATTTCGAAATTTTACACAAGAAAGCCCACACCCCCTGTGGCTGGCTCCTGGAACATGGACATGACCAGGGAGGTCTGAAAGGGATATACATATTTGGTAATGAGTTTAAATCCACGAGCAATGACTTTCTCACTGCTCAATGACAAGTGCTCTCCATTTTTTAGAGATATGAAAGCACTCTTTACTTTATTCATTTTTCTCATCATTTCCTTTCAACCAATATTTATTATATCATCTAATGAAAACATCTTTTTATTGCTGCTTGCCTTTTATAGATGTCATGGTTATTATATTATAATCTGGAGCAGTTGTCTTAGAAAAGCCTGAAGGGAACAGTTTATCTATGATGGTAGATTAACATTTATTGAATTTAAGTCTCTCAAGATATAAAATAGTAAAACAAAATGGAATGAAAATAATTGAAGAGTGAAATTATCCTTGGTAATAATTATAGAGAACACAAGCTGGACTGCTAACTACAGGAAATACACATTTAAAAAATTCTGTAGGTAGTTAAAATGAGTTAAACTTAGTGTTTATCCCAGGGGAAGATGCCATCTACTATGAGAAAGGACAGGAAAGAAAGGCAGATCAAAAGAATTGGGTGAGGTAAACATAGAAGACAAATAAATCTTCTATTAACAAATCCTAATTATTGATTTGTTATCCTCAATCTGCTGGAAAAAATTTAATTCTATACTCTAATAATAAATGCTGGCTAGAAATGTTGATGTCAGTAACAAAATTGAGCAAGGAGGAGGGAGACAGGAGGGAGAGAAAGTACAGAAACAATATGAAAAGAACAGGTGTTCCTTAACCGTGGTAAATGAAGCTATGAAGATTAGAATATGATGTCCAGAAATAAATGGTTAATCCTTCAAGACTGAAGCATGATGGGATGGGATACACACAAACACACACACACACACACACACACACACACACACACACACACACTTCTGTTTATTGTTTAAGACGTAATCTTATTGCTTTATTTAGGGGTAAAGAAATGTCCCTAAAGTATCAGTGAAAATTGATACTGATACTATGACAGGAGCAATATGTCTTCTCAGACCATACTTCTTTCAATGTTTTGAGGTGACCATTTTGAACCAGAAAAAAGATAGTTCTTGGAGTTAAAGAACTTTGGATTCAATGCTACAGTCTCCTAATTTGCAAGTTTTCTGACCCTAGGCAAGTTACATCTTAGCAAGGAATATATGAAAAAAGTGTGTGTTATTACTGTTGTAAATATTAAATGAGATGATACTCATGAATAACACAGAACAGTGTATAATAAATACTAGGCATTCAAGAAATGATAGCTATTATTCTTATATTCATGACTGCAATTGTTTTCTATGTGCCTGGTTGACTCATTAGTTATGTCTGAATAATGATATATAAGGTTAGACTGAACAAGAAACGATGCTAATTTTATGCATTTTAAGTGGTAACACTAATTGGTTTAACTTCAATAGAGATGACTTATTTAGATACATCTAGAAAGGGCTATGTAACCAAACAGTGATAGACTGTTATTAATTTCTTATGGTGAGAGAAAATTTTTATTATAGTGTTTATTTATTAAATCAAGTTACATCTCCATCATAGTGCCCCTTTTTCACCCTTCCTGGTCCCACCCTCCCACTCTCTCCTCCCTCTCACACCCATCCCACTCCTCCCATGTGGAGTGTCCCTACATATCAGCCCCTCTCAGTTCAACAGTCATATGAAGGCTAAAAGTGTCCTCTTGCACTGGGGGCCTACATGATAGCACCCATTGGGTAAGTTGTCTCCTTGATAGGCAACAAAGTCTATGTTCCTGATCTTTTTGTTGTGTTGGTTGTAGAATAGTTATCCTGTACTATATGGCTAAAATCCAATTATAAGTTAGTAGATGCCAGGTGCATCTTTCTGAGTCTGGGTTAGCTCACTCAGGAAGAGCTTTTCTAGTTCCATCCATTTGACTGCAAAAGCGAGATTTCCTTGTTTCTGACAGCTGAGTAGTATTCCATTGTGTTGATGTACCACAATTTTTTTATCCTTTCATCAGTTAAGGTATATCCTAGTCATTTCCATTTTCTAGCTATTACAAATAAGGCTGCTATGGACATAGATGAGGATATGTCCTTGTGCCTTGGTGAGGAATCCATTGGATGAATACCAAGAAGTGGTATGTCTGGGTCTTGAGGTATTCCAAGTCTGGTAGGGCTATTCCAAGTTTTCTCAGATATAGCCAGACTGATTTCCATAGTGGTTATACAAGATTGTGCTCCCTCCTGGAATAGAGGAGTCCTCCCCTTTCTCCACCACCTTGCCAGCATGTGCTGTCATTTTATTTTTTGATCTTAGCCATTCAGACAGGTATGAGATGGAATCTCAGAGTTGTCTTCAGTTGCATTTCTCTGATGATTAAGGGTGTTGAACATTTCTTCAAATGCTTCACTGCCAGTAGAGATTCCTCCTTTGCGAATTTTTGGTTTAGCTCTGTTTTTCAGTTTTTGATTGGATTATTTGGATTCGTGGTGTTTAATTTCTTGAGTTCTTTATAAATTTTGGATATTAGCCCTTTGTCCCACGTGTGATTGGTAAAGATCTTTTTCAAATCTGTAGGTTGCTGTTTTGTTCTAGTGAGAGTGTTCTTTGATGTACAGAGGCTTTTCAGTTTCATGAGGTCCCATTTATTGATTGTTGATCTTGGAGCCTAACCTATCAGTGTTCTGTTCAGGAAGTTGTCACCTATGCCAATGAGTTCGAGGCTTTTCCCCACTTTCTCTTCTATTACATTTAGTTTGTCGGGCCTTATGTTAAGGTCTTTGATCCACTTGGACTAAAATTTGGTAAAAGGTGATAAGTATAAGTCTAATTTCACTCTTTTACATGTCGACATCAAGTTGGACCAGCACCATTTGTTGAAGATGCTGTCCTTTTTCCATTGTACAGTTTTGGTTCCTTCGTCAAAAATTAAGTGACCAAAAGTGTATGGGTTCATTTCTGGTTGTTCAGTGTGAGTCCATTGATCCACTGGTCTGTTTCCATAGCAGTACCATGCTGTTGTTATTACTATTGCTCTGTAATATAGCTTGAAATCTGGGATGGTGATACCTCCAGATTTTTTTTTTTTTTTTGTAAAATATAGATTTAGCTATTCTGGGTGATTTGTTATTCCATATGAAGTTGAGAGTTATTTTTTCCAGGTCTATAAAGAATAGTGTTGGTATTTGGATAGGAATTGAATTGAATCTGAATATAGCTTTTGGTAGGATGGCCATTTTTATGATGTTGATCCTACCTATCCATGAGCATTGGAGATCTCTACATCTTTTGATGTTGTTTTCAATTTCTTTCTTCAAGGACTTGAAGTTTATGTCATACAGGTCTTTCACTTGCTTGGTTAGAGTTACCCCCAGGTATTTTATATTGTTGGTGGCTATTTGTGAAGGGTGTTGTTTACCTAATGTCTTTCTAAGCCCATTTATTTTCTGTATAAAGAAGGGCTTCTGATTTTTTACAAATAATTTTGTATTCAGCCACCTTACTGAAGGTATTTGTCAGTTGTAGGAGTTCTCTGGTGGAATTTTGATGTCACTTGTGTATACTATCATATCATCTGCAAATAGGGATAATTTGACTTCTTCATTTCCAATTTGTATCCCCTTGAACTCCTTTAGGTGTCTTATTGATCTAGCAAGAACTTGAAGTATTATGTTGAAGAGATATGGCAAAAGTGGACATTCTTTTCTTGTCCCTGGTTTTAGAGGAAACGTTTCAAGTTTCTCTCCATTTAATTTGATGTTGGCTACTCACTTGCTGTATTTCCTCTTTATTATTTTTAGGTATGGTACTTGTATGCCCGTTCTCTCCAGGACTTTTTGCATGAATGGGGTGTTGGATTTTGTCAAATGCTTTTTCAGCATCTAATGAGATGATCATGTGGGTTTTTTTTTCTTTCAGTTTGTTTATATGGTGAATTACATTGATGGATTTTCCTATGTTGAACAATCCCTGAATTCCTGGGATGAAGCCTATTTGATCATGATGTATGATACTTTTGATGTGTTCTTGAATTTGGGTTTGCCAGTATGTTATTAGGTATTTTTGTGTTTATGTTCATGAGCGAAATTGGTCTAATGTTCTCTTTCTTTTTTGTTCTTTGTGTGGCTTAGGAATCATGGTGACTGTGCCCTCATAGAATGACTTTGACATTTTTCCTTCTGATTCTATTTTGTGGAAGAGTTTACAGCTTATTGGTATTAACTTTTCTTTGAAGGTCTGGTAGAATTCTTGCTGAAAACATCTGGCCCTGGGCTTTTTTTGTTTGGGAGATTTTTAATGACTGTTTGTATTTCCTTAGGGTTATAGGACTGTTTAATCTGTTAACCTGATCTTGATTTGACTTTGGTAGTTGGAATCTATCAAGAAAGTTGTCTTTCCCTTAGGTTTTAAAATTTGGTGGAGTACAGATTTTTAAAGTAGGACCTAAATGTTCTCTGAATTTCCTCGATATCTGTTGTTATTTCTCCCTTTTTGTTTCTGATTTGTTGATTTGGGCTTTTTCCCTCTGTGTTTTAGTTAATTTGGCTAAAGATTGTCTATTTTGTTGATTTTCTCAAAGAACCAACTTTTAATTTCATTGATTCTTTGTATTGTTCTTTTTTGTTTCTAAGTTGTTAATTTCAGCCCTAAGTTTGATGATTTCCTGCCTTTTGATCCTCTTGGGGGTGTTTGCTTCTTTTTTTTCCAGTTATTGCAGTTCTGCTGTTAATTCGCTATTATGAGCTGTCACAAGTTTCTTTTTGAAGGCACTTAGTGCTATGAAATTACCTCGTAGCACTGCTTTCATTGGTCCCATAGGTTTGGGTATCTTGTGCCTTTATTATCATTGGATTTTAAGAAGTCTTTGATTTCCCTCTTTATTTCTTCCCTGACCCAGTAGTCATTCAGTAGAGAGTTGTTCAGTTTCCCTGAATGTGTAGGCTTTCTGTTATTTCTGTTGTTGTTGAAGTCCAGCTTTATTCCATGGTGGTCTGATACGATACAATGGGTTATTTCAATTTTCTTGTATCTATTGAGGTATGCTTTTGTGTCCAACTATATGGTCAATTTTGGAGAAGGTTCTGTGGGGTGTTGAAAAGAAGGTGTATTCTTTTGTGTTTGAGTGAAATGTTCTGTAGATATCTGTTAGGTCCATTTGGTTTATGACCTCTGTTAGACTCATTATTTCTCTGTTTGGTTTCTGTCTGGAGGACCGATCCATTGTTGTGAGTGGGTTGTTGAAGTCTCTCACTACTAATGTGTTGGGATCAATGTGTGGTTTAAGTTTTAGAAGAGTTTCTTTTACAAATGTGGGTGCCCTTGTATTTGGGGCACAAATATTCAGTATTGTGATGTCATCTTAATGGCTGTTTCATTTAATGAGTATGTAGTGTCCTTCTCTATCTTTTTTTGATTAACTTCAGTTGAAAGTCTATTTTATTTAATATAAGATGGCTACTCCAGCTTGCTTCCTGGGTCCATTTGCTTGGAAAAACTTTTCCCAGTTCTTTACTCTGGAGTAGCATCTATGTTTGCTAGTGAGATACATTTCTTATATGCAGCAAAATGATGGGTCTTGTTTATGGATGCATTCTGTAAGCCTGTGTCTTTTCATTGGGGTGTTGAGTCTTTTGATGTTGATGGATATTAATGACCAAATGTTGTTATTTCCTGTTTTTTTTGATGTAGGTAGTGGGTGTGTGTTTCTTTTGGTTTAGCAGCAGTAGAGTTTTTTGCTTCCTTTGCTTTCTTGGGTGTAATTATCTTATCTGGGTTGGAAGTTTCCTTCTAGATTCTTCTGTATGGCTGGATTTGTAGGTAGATATTGTTTAAATTTGTTTTTTTCATGGAATATCTTGTTTTCTCCATCTATATTGATAGAGAGTTTTGATGCGTATAGTAGTCTGGCTGGGCACCTATGTTCTCTTAGGGCTTATTGGACATCTGCCCAGGCCCTTCTGGCTTTTAAAGTTTCTGAGAAGTAACATGTAATTCTAATGGGTCTTCCATTATATATTACTGAATATTTTTCTTTTACAGCTTTTAATATTCTTTCTTTGTTCTGTTCATTTGGGGTTAAATTATTATGTGGCAAGAGGAGTTTCTTTCCTGGTCTAATCTGTTTGGTGTTCTGTATGCCTCTTGGAATTTTACCAGCATCTCTTTCTTTAGGTTTGGGAAGTTTTCTTCTATGATTTTGTTGAAGATGTTTCCTGGACCTTGGAGTTGGGAGTCTTCTCTTTACTCTATGCCTGTAATTCTTAGGTTCCATATTTTCATTGAGTTCTTGATTTCTTATATGTTATGGGTGAGAACTTTTTCAGATTTCTCATTTTCTTTGGTTGTTTTACTGATTTCTTCAATCGAATCTTCCACACCTGTGATTCTGTCTTCCGTCTCTTGTATCCTTTGTTTGATACTCATGTCTGCAGTTCCTGTTCTCTTTCCTTGATTTTCCACCTCCAGGATTATGTCTGCCTATGTTTTCTTTATTACTTCTACCTTCAATTTCAAATGTTGAAAATTTTATTCATTTTATATGTTTCCTGTTCAAATTTGCTTGTCTTTTTCTGCAAATCTTTGAAATCTTTCATTGCCTTGTCTCTTTCCCATTGATGTTGGGCTCCATTGGCATGGAGGTCTCTAATGGTATTCTCCATTGCTTTCCTTTGTAAAATTGATGATTCTTTATATTCTGTCAAGCATTTAGTTTCTTCATGTAAGGACTCCATCATTTTCCTAAATATAGATTTGTCATCATTTTCATGTGTTTCAGCTGTGGTGGGATGTTCAGGGCTTGCTGTTTTAACCTCGCAGAATTTTGTTGGACTCATATCTCTCTGATTTTTGTCAGTTTTGTTCTTTTGCTGACCTTTAACTATCTGATTACCCTAAGCTGATTTTTCCTGATGTCTCCTGGACCATTTCAGTGGCACTGCAGGTCCTCTTTAGGGTTTTCCAGTGACTGTGTTAATACTGGGTACTCAGGTAGCCGGGAGGTACCTCTCTCTGGCAGTTGGGATTGCCTCCCAAGGCCTTGCAGTGATCAGACCAGTGGGACACTGTACTGGTGCAGGAAGAGAAGCCATCTGTGCTCTCTAGGCACAATGTTCTTCCAAGTGATTGTATATCCATTAGAGGGACCTTTATCCCACACCTTTCTGGGTAAGCCCAGATATGCTTGTGCCTCTCAGACAACTGCTCTACTGGAGGTAAATCTTGGTTAACCAGCAGTTTTCTCCTGTATCCAATGCTGGCATGGAAGCTGCGTGCTCCAGAGGCTGGTGAGCACCCATGTCTGACGTTTGGAGTTATTCATTGAGTATTTGCATGGTTCATGGCTGCTTCTGTGGTGGGCTCTGAGTGCTGGCTAGTGGGAGAAATTTTATCATGAATTTACTGAGGTAGATATTCCTGAGGCTGATATAAGGCTGTGTATGTAGAAGAGTAAAACCAATATTTAAGTCAGTATTTAAGGTAATATATATGTGATAGTAACAATAGTTACAGAACAAGAAGACATTTAAGAGGGGGTGTGGATGTCCTGGGAAGCATTGAGGTAAGAAGATGAGTAGTGTGTGGAATTCTAAAACAAATATTGCCTAACATGAATGTATGAAACCATAAGAAAAATATTGTCTATGGATTCAGAGGACAATATAAAAGGAGGCAAGCATTTGGGGAAGAAGCAGAATAGTGATAGTTCTGGCAGTAAAATATTTATTCTGATAGGAATATGCATGTAGATTTTTATTCCATGCTGAAAACTACTGCTGTGTTCATTGTACTGTTGGCTCTCAAGTCTGGATTTCCCTCTGATCTCATTTTCTCCTAGAAAAATGGTTACATGTTCATAATTCAGCAGTTCTTTTAATTCTGCAGGATATCTGTTACATTATGATCAGTCCATATTGTTCTCATCTTGTTTTATGTATTATGTTGTAGGTACTTCCCAGTGTTTATTGCTTTATTTAATTAAAACAAAATTTCTTATCCTATATCATCATAAGATCTTTAAGGGGAGATATCATTGCCATAATAATACCTTTCCATGTGTTATTAGCTACTGTGATCCACTACCTTTGTAACAGAAAATTTTCATTTATGAACACTTACATTTATTAATACTTAACAAACATCTCTAAAATACTTAAATCCTAGAATCTAAAAACCTATAATGTATAGTCTAACTAAAATTACCTTAATATATAAAAACACTCTAATACCTATCTAGAAACTCTTAACAATATTGTAACTTTCTTGAAAGGATATTAATATTCTTAGCATAGGTCCATGCTGGATGGCTTGGTTTACAGCAGCCCCAGAAGGTAGTTATTTCAAAGCTTAGTGTTTGTTGGGCCTATGTTTGACAGTTGGTAAGGCCAGTTTATTTCCACTACCAAATTGTGGCCAGTTTATAAAGACAGTCTGTTCCAACTACCAAACTGAGGGCAGCATTTTCCATCATCTATGACTGGCCTCCACGATCTCTTTGGCCCAGGCAAGTTTCAAGGCCAAAAACTTCTCCAAGTGGCTTTCAGACTCCACTTGCCTCTCTCACTTTTCCGGCACTCTGGGGTCCCAAGACAGATGCCTTTAAAGGACTCTCTCTCATCAGGATTATGGTATGTCTTTGTCTTGGGCTATAGCAGTCTAAATTCTGTTAATGGAGTACCTTGCTGTGCACTTCTTCAGCATGACTTTTCAGTTGATGAGGGCAGGAGGAAGAGAGAGTGACTGCATGGAGTCTCTGGCTTATAAATAGTGTCATCTCGGGATCCAAAGTCTCTCAAGATCTCCCAGCATTCCTGTTGCCATGGTAACCTACATCATCTGTGTGGCTCTCATGGTTTCTTAGCCATGCCCAGGGCATATCATCCAGCCATAACTGCCTTTCTCCATATTAGCAAAGCAAAGAGATGTCAAGCTCCTCCTTATATGCTTCCAGGTGCTAATCTGAACTGCCTACTAATTTCACTAAAAAGACAACTTCTACCACACTACCTTTGCTTATATTATTTCTCCCCCACCTCAGAGAAGTTTTGTTTCATTGCTGCTGCATTTACCTTTTTGTGTAATGTATAGTACCTTCAAATTCTAGTCATTTTCTTGCTGAGTTATATACACTAAAAGCATGTTTAGTGTATAGATGAGTACATGGACCATAGTTACAAAATTTAGCATGATGACCGATCATGACAGCTACCCAGAAAAGCTATAGATTTAAAATATTAAGCAGACTGTAAGAAAATAACATTAGATATATTTTAGAGCTATTCAAATTGCAGTGATGTAAGATAACAGCTATCCTTATAGCAGATAACTTGCAAAGTCAGACATTGTGAAAATGTTAAAAGTTATCTTGTAATGTGCATTGGTGGCAGGGAAATCATCAATCTTGATAATTCCTACAAAAAAAAAAAAACCTGCCAAGGAATCTTTGGATGTTTTTCTTTCATGCTGTCTTTCCCTAATAAGAGCAAAACTTCCCTATTTTTAAGCCTATACTCACATTTGGAATTAGAAGTACTAAAAGTCTTATTGTTTGTATGTTACAGGTATTACCTACCTCAAACTTTTTTTCTACTTTAAAAGAATTTTATCAACTGTTCAATGTAATAGATAAAGATCTCATGCAGCCTTCATCTGATTTTCCCAAAAGCATATTGTACACATTTCTCTCTGTATACAAAGATACTGTAGCTCAAGAGAATACCTTGTATATGTATAGAAGGATGTGATGATTTCTAACCCCTAGCATCAGCTTGGTTTCTTTCTTTTTTTCTGCACTGTTTATCTTTACATCTATCCACTGCTGTATTACTACTGTGGATTTGGGGGTCAGTCGGGAAATGGTATCAATTGTGTTGCACTCAACTCCAATGTCCAGCCACACTCTGGCATTCTAAACATCATTTACAGACCAATAAATAAGAAATCAACATGGAGTATCCACTCCACCTATGTGGCCCTCATCTTCAGATACCCTTACCAACACAGTATTAGGGGAGTAACTGGAGTGTTTTTCTCTCCATGAGATCCACTCTTTTTGTAGTAGCAGTGAAGTGTGAATAACCTGCCACTTCTCTCATTCATACCCCTGGTGAACTGTTTTTGTTCAGGCTCATAAGCACAATATTTTTGTCATATGTTTTCTCCTAAAGCTCCAAATATTTTTGCATTTGCTTTCTAGGTAGCACAGACAGATCCTTTGTCTGTTTTTTTGTTTGTTTGTTTTTTGTTTTTCTCACTCCAAATATTTTTGCATTTGCTTTCTAGGTAGCACAGACAGATCCTTTGTCTGTTTTTTTGTTTGTTTGTTTTTTGCTTTTCACACTCTGACTGTACCTTAAAGGCAGGTACACAAGAAAAGATTCTCCTCATACCTGGATGAACTGTCTATCCTTTATGCAACCTCAGGAGTTTTGTAGCATTAGGATCATGTATAACTGTCCTCTCTTTCCAGGACAAATGGTGACAGGACTGATCTCAGGAGAATTTGATGGGGTGGTGTTAAGCATTCTAAATGTTAATTGGTCCTTCTTGCTGTCTGTTACTTACATTGTCTCTGATTGGTTAACTAATGCTGAGGCCTGGAAATTGGGCAAAGATGGAGGTAGGCAGGACTAAGGTACTGGGGCTTCAGAGACAGAGAGCATCTTGGGGGAGAAGCCAGGAGCAGGAAGAAGGAGGACACCATAGGATAGATTAAAGAAGATCATTTCACGTGGCCTGGAACATAGGTATAGCATGGAGAATAGCAGTCCAAAGGGACGTATGTATATATGGGATTATATTTGGGTAATAGAATTATGAACCAGCTTAGATGGGCTAGGATTGCACAGTTCAGGCCAAAGCTTGTAAAAATCCATCCAGTGACTGTGTGTATTCATTTATAATGGTGGATTAAGGACTAACTGCCACCGAGCCAACTAATGACAATATAAATATTGGCTTTATCATTTAAGTAGCCATTTTTTTTTCTATGAGAGTCTGATACAGTGGTCATACAGTGGTATTATTTCAGGTTAATAACAATGGTCATGTCCAACCTCAAAGAACCATTCATAAAAATTTTCCATATTGACATTACTTTTTCAAAGTACACAATAAATAAAACAGTCGTTGAAAACTTAAAAAAAATAACAAAGAGCCATTTCATATTGTAAGCATCAAAACACTCTAGAATATTTTCTTGAAATATAACTTGTTATAGGGGAAATCCTTCTATTTATTTTAGAGTAGGGGATTCTGATTTAGTCAGTGGAATTAGGTGCTGAAAATTAGACTCTCCATTTATAGATGAATAAAAAGACCCACAGTGATTCAGAACTTTTCCCAATATATATACATATACATATATATATGTATGTATTTCATGGTCACAGAATGTGTCTTCGTGTCTCTAGAATTAATGACTCTAAGTATATAGGCTTTCAACCTTTCCCCCACTTGATGAATACTTAACCTAAAGTTATCTGATTCCTTTTAGGAACTTCTCCTATTTCCTTGATGGCCTGTAAATGCACATCAGATAAAACCTGGAAGAAATATCAGTTAATTTTAAAATATGTCTAGATTGAGATTTTTTACTTTGGTGTTACTTTACTAAAATTATATCTTGTGTCTGTGTAACTTCACAGCTTGAATCTCTTCCAAAGTTACCTTATTTTTATTAAGTTTAAACAAATGTCTCCTGTACAAATGCAGACAGATTACTGTAATCCCTTGATAAAAGATGGAGAAATGCAAGCTGTCATCTGCCTTGAGTTCAGTTTGAGAAAAGCACACCCTTGTCAGATTACCATAGCTTTAGTCTCCATCATCTCATAACTTCTTCAGGGGAAAGGGTAAACTACTGGCACTCTTGAGAGATATTTACTTTTCACAGTTAGTAGGTTAACATTTAGCATAATGATATGGAAGAACGTTACACGTTTTTAATTTTAAATTTGGAAATACCTATACTGAAGAGTCAATTCAGAAAAATTTGGTGGGTTTTTTTTCATGATCTACACCGATAGTTCATAGAATTTGTTCAAAACCAATTAATCTCATTAATTTTTTTTCAAAAAATATGACTCAGACTTTGTTATCAACTAATATTGAAAGATAACTGCAAAATTATACACTTTTCCAATTCAAATTATATATGATGAATTATTTGCTGAGATTTGTTTTGGTACAGGTGTTATCATGGAAAAGCAGGTTATCAGTGCCTTCTCCATGGGATTGTGTTATATGCTTAGCCTAGAATGAATTTCAATATGAACTCATTCCTTTAACATCAAAGAAACTTTTAGATTGAAATATTTTTGCATTCATCTGCTGAAGTCCTTAGTGTACTAACATCTCAGTAATAAGTGGTAAATATTTAGTTTATTCTCTCTTTGATTTCATGGCTTCTCTGCCTTTACCAGATGGAAACACCATCACATAAAGACTTAACTGCATGCAATGTTAGTTAGAGAGTGACAGGTAATTATTAACTTAACTCGAGTGCTCACATGCTAATGGAATATTTTCAGTTACTGATATAATTATAATAGACCACTAGGAAAAATGATTCATAAATCCTTTATTCACCTGTACTGAGATATGCAATTTCCTCTAAGGATGGAATACATCATTATCACTATGGCCTCTCAGAATGTGCAGACAGGGAATGGTACATGAAAAGAAGTAAGAAATAAAACATATGATTAAAAGACATCACAGGTTTATGGGCTGAGGGAATCAAATCTGAAAATGTGTTAATGAAATAGAATCACCTGTGTTTCCACTTAAGTCTGAATCATGGCAGATCCTGTAGAATAAACCTTCTACTATGTTCTATGCAACATTACATTACTGTATCCTATAATTTTGTGCCATGAAACTGTCTTCACCGATATACAGGAGGATATATTAAAATATTCTTCCTCAACTTGGTCATCTGATGAGTGATGCCATGCTATACATTCATTGTTTTCATGCTTTGGGGTTATACCAGAGTACAGTATTTTCAGATATTCAGTTCTTAATATTTTTTAGACTGGTTCGCAGAGGTTTCTTGTTTCCTCTCCTCTTTAGTATGTATTGATGTGGAATTTTTATATTTGTCTTTTTAAGTGGATATTCTAATTTTCCCTTCCTGCTAGTTTTCACCAAGTGTGATGATTGCAAATCAGAAAGCACAATCTTTGTATTCAAAATGCTAATTTGGCAGTATTTACTACTATATCCATACACAGATATTATTTGAGGAATAATGTAAAATATTTAAATCCATATCAGAATGAAGATATTAGTACTAAGAGAAGTACCTAGACCTGTGGAATTGAAAATTAAACATCAAAGTATAAAAATGAAAACATTTTGCTTTTATCTCAGTAAATGAATTCTAAATTTTATTAATTTAAATTAAATATCATTTTGTGCTCTCATTCTGGAGTGTTTCTCTGCTTCAAAAAGTCTCACTTGCTGGCACTGATTGTATTACTAGAGATCTGGGGCTTCAGGGAAGGTAGGTCTATTTTCATGATAACTTCCTCACTCACATGTCTGCACTGAGTTATTATAGCAGTTGAAGGATGACCTCAGGTTGAGCTCTGGACCACAGCATCTTTCTGTAGCTTCTCTCACATCGCATTGTCTGAGCTACTTGACTTCTACAGCATAGTTTGTCAGACCTCCAGGAATAAGTGTTAATAAGACCCAGAGTGAGAGCTTCTTGGCTTTTTATAACCTAGAATTGTGGTTCATCCAGCTGTAGTTTTTGCCTGAACCAATATTGGCCCTTCACAGACTCAAGAACAGAAAACACACATTTTATCCTTCAGTGGAATGATGTCTAAGCCTTGTCTTGTACTTAATTTCAACAGAAACATAAAACATAGATCATACTCAAGTTAAAAAAATAAATAAAAACTGCATTGTGAGTCTCTGTCTGTCCGAGTGTCCATGTGGGTGTGTGTCCATACATGGCTAACAATGGAGAAAAATGCAAAGACCCATTTCAGACCTCTGCAAGTATGAACAAAGTTGGACTTCTTCACATGAAAACATATGTATGTTACATGAAGAAAAAATAGATTGGTTCTTGCTTTTATATGTCAATCCCAAATAAATAGTAAATTTGTAGGAAATTAAGGACTAATAGAAAAATAAACAGCACATGAAGTGACTTACCCAGCAATTCATCATCTAGAAACCCAATAACTTTTAAGTAATACTTCCTCACATAAACACATAAGAGCATAGCACCTCATAGTTTAAACGGATATTACACATAATAAGTATACTGAATACATGGTATTTCTCTATGAAATATTTTATTAAGAATAGTGTAACTTCTAGTTATGCAATACCTGTTGCTATGCCAGGATAGGTTATTTGACAGACATAATGCATCTACTGACCGTCAGTTAGCAAGCAAACCCAAGCTCTCAAAGGTTAAACGTTCTATATTTTCCGGTGCTTACACTCTAGATGGAAAATAACAGTTCCTAAATATTGAGTTTTAGTATTGAGTGAAATCTATGAATTTGGCCTTACTTAAGATAATTTGCTCATTTAATCAATGGCTTATTAACCTGCACACATCAGGAAGAGCAAATGCAAAACTTAATGAGATATAACTTAATGAAATAAAAATCATTGGGTAAATGTATTTGCCCCTAGAAAGAGATGCAAAGTGTGTCATTTGGGATAGAGAAAATGTATGTGTCTTACTCCTTTATTGCACAAATAAGAAGCATTACTGAATAGCCATGGCATTCATGCTTCACCTAGATATGAGAAGATCTTCCCTAGAATAGCTTGTCACTTAATCCCACCAATTAATCAAAATCTCAAGCATGATAGAATGACATGCATCTCTGCTGAAAGGAGAGAACAAAGTGTCCTAAGTGACAAAGTTTCTACCTACTTAGAAACTTCCTAATTATTAAAACCATAAAGAATATGTAAACCAATGAGCGCTACAATGAACACACATACCAGGTTCTAGTAGATGGGAAAACATTGCTCAGCATTCATTGAGAATGAAGACATGCCAGCTACACATGGGAGGGGGGCAATATTGGAAGTCTTGGTTTGATCTAACCTTATGTAGATGAGTGGATATTGTTTAAAATGTCCACTCATGCCACATGGTCAAAGAGGCCATGATTTGACCCATTAATGCCAGATTTTTCATTTTATTATTATCATTAATAGTGATGCATTTTTTAAACATTCTTACAGAGTAACAGCCTCTCTATGATATTTTCATGTATATTTCATTTGTGGTGATTCTTCATCTCCTTTACCCCATTTTGCATGCTGGGTAATCCTTTTCTCCTCTAATATCTCTCTGTGTTCCATTGTCTTCCTATTGTCAACCCTCTTTGCCCATCTTATCAACTCGTTTCCAGTTTCCTGGACCTTAACCAGATTACTCACATATCAGTTCACATATTTGACATTTGGAAGCTAGGGTGCACCAGAAAGAGCACATATAGTGTGTGTTTCTCTGCGCCTAACCCACCTCACTAAATATAATATTTTTCAGTAAATTTCAAAATTTTAAATTTCATTTTATCTGAAGAAAATTTTTTGGGCACGCATATCACATTTTCATTATACATCAATGCCAACAGATGGTTCTAACTGCATTTAAATGACTTTTAAGAGAGGGTAGTTTATCAGAAATTTCTGAAAGACAGGAAAATGAGTTAACTATTCATACTCACCCCATGTTACCAATTATTAAATGTTATTGTTAAATGTTGGCCAACTCTATAGTAAATGGATTTTCTGTTTGTTACATGATAGACCGGAGTTAAGAGCTGAGAACAACATTCCAAGCACTTGGGTCATAAGTTCTAATGTTTGAGGAGGTTTGAGAGGTAGGTTGTACATCACAATAGCTACCACAGACATAGAACAACATGAGTGAAAATGTAACTAGAATTCTGAAAGAAAACTCCCCTGTCTGTACAAATATGAAAATCTTTAATGCTTCTATTTAGATAAAGTTTGTAATTAGGAAAAGAGCCATAGAGTATTCTAACAGCAACTCCTGTTGAAGGTTTGTACACAGAAGGCATTTAAAAGCATTACTGGTTCTGATGTTAAGTATCTACATGTACACTGTCACTGTGTAAACTCTGAATTGTATGTCAAGGATAAGTGAAGTTTTCTTGTGTATCTACCAGGAAAGGATGGACAGACTTTCAATAAAGAAATAGACTAGTCTGCCTTTTAAAAGCAGAAGTTGTTTGGCCAAGGAATGGTCCTCATAGGCTAATAGATTCCAGCACTTGGCTCTCATTTTATGGTGCTTTTTCTGACAGTTATGGAACATTTAGGAAGTGGAGTGCTGCTGGAGGAAATATAACCTGGGCCTTAAGCTTCGAGGTTTCCTAGCCTTATTCCACTGCCAGTTGTCTTTGCTTCTTACTTGTGGATGAAAATATGATCTCCCAAGGTTGATTTCAGCTGCTCTCCCTTAGCCAAGATGATGGACTCTATTCCTCTGGAACATCATCCAAAATAATATCTTTCTTGCTTTAAGTTGTTTTCTGTCATAGTATTTTCTCACAGTAACAGAAAACTAACCAATACAAAAAAAATGTAATCCACTATTCATTTACTAGTATACATAATGTATATGCATGCATTAGAGATCAGAAATCTAATATTACTTGTATTTTGGTTTCAAATTATCTCATTTACACAAAGCTAATTTTCATGCTTTCTGTATTTTCCATTATTATATGTAGCCAAACAAGAGTGTTTTATCATGTCTTAGGTATTGTTCTATTACTGTGAAGAGAAACCATGACCGCAACAACTTATAGAAGAAATTATTTAATTGGGGGCTTGCTTACAATTGCAGAGGGTTAGCCCATTATCATCATGGCAGGGAGTGCAGCAGCAGGCAAGCAGTCATGGTACTAGAGAAGTAGATGAGAGTTTTACATCCTGGTACACAGGTAGCAGACAGTAATTTGAAATAATTTGAAAGACAGACAGTGGACTTCTGAACCTCAAGCCCACCCCTAGATGCATACTTCCTCCAACAAGAAATTTCCTCCAACAAGGACACACCTCCTACTCCCTCCCAGTACTTCATCAGTTATGAAATAAACACGTAAATATATGAAGCTATAGGGACATTCTCATTCAAAGAATCACAGTATATGTATTGATTTTTCATTTTTTTAATTAAGTTAGTGTTACACTGAGAAAAACTGAATGATATTAAAAGTTCTTAGTCTAATTATAACATGATCTCTAAAATTCTAAAAATCATTTATTCCTCAAGCACAATCAAAGAGCATACATCTAAACGGAGACTATGTAGTACTAGAAATAATCACATACCCCCCTTTCATTCCCATGAGGACTTAATATGCTTACATAATTTTACCCACATATACAAACACACATTAGAAAGTCTGTATGTACACTAGAGAGATAAGTATAAACAGGAATATGATTTATAGTTGTAATGTACAAAGACTCTTACTCTAAACAAATAGACATATACATTAACAGATAATGATCACACCACAGGGAATATCAATCCAAAATTTACTAACCCTGAAGAGGAGAAAGGGGGATATTGTG
Source organism: Lophiomys imhausi (assembly GCA_907164525.1). Lineage (NCBI taxonomy): Eukaryota > Metazoa > Chordata > Mammalia > Rodentia > Muridae > Lophiomys > Lophiomys imhausi. The sequence continues at coordinate 910,059 of CAJQZJ010000279.1, forward strand.
ACATATGGTTTTTTTTAAATATCATATATTTTTTAAAATATCATGTTATCTTTCTCAGAGATCTTGCCACTCTGCCAACACTTCATCTCTCTAGAGTACATATATACTGTACAGTATGCGCACATATATTCACATATATTGATGGAATGAATTTGAGAATAAATTGGGTCTAATATTGGAACTTTATATATAAGCCACAGTATGCCTTAATGCTATTGATATACTTAATACTATTGCGATATTTTCTCTGCAGCTGCCCAAATGTTCACTCTAGCTGTTAGTATTTAGGTCTCTGTGCTACATAACCATGCTCATAATTCATTTCTTTATCTTTAAACAATACCATATCTGTTGATTGACCATTTTGTCAACAATGCCTATGCTATCACTAGTGACCAATAACAATTTGATCCCCCAAAAAAGTTTAAAAATGATTCTCAAGTCAGCATTGTAATTATGGGCAACTCAATGTCCACTCAAAACGCATCTCACTTCAGCTAATCATCCCTTTAGGAGTTGAGTATGTGTCTGAAAATATGTTGTAAGAGAACTAACAGGCTGTCAAGACTATTTCCACCATAAGCTAGCATATAAGAAATAAGGCTGTCTGGGAGCATTTTTGTCTTAGAGGAAAATATTTTACAAATAATCATTTTCTAATTATCCTTTGGTACTTTTAAAATCTTCATTATATGTCAGACACCATGTTACATCTCAAGCAAAGGGATATAAATGGGACTTGCCTTTGACCTTGAAGAACTCAACAAGTTGATGCCCAACAACACTGGCAACGAGTACCTTGCCTAGTGTACAAGTAATGAATTTATTAAAATATTTATGAGATGCTTCATAGAAGTGGCCCATGAAAAGTCAACAAATATCAAGAAAGATATAAGGGTTATAAAAATAATAATAGGGGGGAGGAGAAGGAAATCTAAGCTTCTCATGGAGGGTAAATGAGAGTACTGTCATTCATAAGCTTAGAAAAACCACAGTGTAAAATATAAATTTGAGTCAGCAAAATGGCTCAGTAGGGAAATGTGCAAGGTACCTAAGGACGTGAGTTCAATTTTTGGAACCTACATAAAGGTAGAAGGAGAGAATTTCCTCCACAAATTTGTCCTCTGATCACATCTGTACTATGGCACTCATGTCTACACACACACACACACACACACACACCATTTAAAATTATCTTAATTGATTAAAATATTTGTTTGAGCCTGCAGCAGTTTTGAGAAGAGTCATTTTACTCAGAGATCACACTGAATGTCAAAATATCTTTCCAACTTCCTTTTTGGACAAGTTGTATTTTTTCTAGCTAGTGAAAAATTATATTTTCCAGCTTCCTCTCTCCAGTATTGACAAATGGTTAAATGGAAAGGAAGGTCAAAAAAGAAAATCAATACAATTGTGCTGGCCTCATTACTAGGTCAGCCATGTCTTCTCTGTGCATACTCAAGCTGGTTTCCTCTCTTGGTTCGGCTTTTTAAAAGGTTGCTTGCTGGCTGAACTGTCAGCTCAGGGTAAGAAAAATTAGTTTTAAAAATCCATATATACTATAGAAGAGTAACGTGAAACCTCGTGTATGGTATATGTGATTCAACTTTCAATTATTATCATCAGAAACAAATGAAGTTGGAACAAGTCGTTGCTCAAAATTTGCAGCTGGACAGATGTGTGGGGCCCATCCATGTCAATATTCATTCTTGATTTATTTTATAAAAATGGAAATTGTTGCATCAAGGAGTCAAGTGGCTTGCTTAAGCTGACAAATTAAACTAAAGGTCTGAATCTAAGCATGGTCTGAGTAGAAACTGTTCAGAGAGCAACTCCCTAATCTGCCAGGCAAGGGTGGAACTTTTAGGCTGAAATATTTTTTATTATTGGCAAAAGAAACCTTGCTATATGAAATCATTAATATAACTATATCATAATAGCTACTTGTTTGTGGCCGTCTCTGCACATAAAAGTGTACTTATGTCAGAATATCTGCTCTTCACTCTTAAATCTGCATTCTGCATCCCATTGGTTCTCATTTCTTGCCACACGTTAAAATCACTGTGGAGCTTTGAAAGAAATCAATGACAGGATTCCACTCCTCAGCGGTTCTAATTTAATTGGTCTGGGGTGGCAACCTATTCTCGATATATTTCAAGTCCCCAGGTGATTTTTATGCCAAATCAGTATGAAGAACGACTGCTGTGAAGTAATCTCATAGCCAGAGTTCAGTTGTTGATAGATAACCTTATATTTATGAGTTATTGTATGGCTAATATTTAGTGTTTCCCTCAAATGCATTAGTATTTACTTCAGTAAATCTAGTTTAGAAATAAATATTATATCATTCTGATAAATACCAGTGATTTCTATGATAAAATAAATTAAATATTATAGAAACAATACAAGAATTATTAAATACAAATGGACAGACATCACTGTTAACTTTTATTTTAATTCTGGCAGTATTTCTTTATTATCAGGGTATTGCTAAGTACTGTCACACTGTAGCAAGCCATTGTTCATTGACTGATAAGATTAAAGGAAACACTTGCAAAAATGTCTGACTTTTTATAATAATAATTAAAAAAACACCTGTCGCATCACACAATTTCAAGTGCCTTACAGGTTGCAGCTCCATGCTGAAACCTACAAGAGGAAGCAGGTGTGTGTCGTGTACATTTCTGCACACACATACACGTTTACTGAGGCATTGCCCCTAGGTCTTGGTCTTCACTGTTGTTTTCAGTTAGTATATAGGCTGAACTTCTACTAAACAGGGTCAGTAACATCCTATCAAGATCAAATTTATACCTGTCAGCTTCTCTAACCATTGACCTTACTCAGATAAGCATTGAACTATTATTTTCCCTCTTTCCCTCTTGGACTTCAGCTGCTCAATTCTAGTTCAGTCTATGAAAGGACAGAAGCTCCGTGTGGTCCTAAAGAATTTTCCCATGTTGTCCACCAGTCCTGAACAGTCACATCACCTTAGGACCATCCTCCATCCCACACTCCTGATGAACACATACTCAATATTTGATAATACATGGCCTGAGAGATAGCAACATGTGTCTACTATAACAATACTGTGTTCATAAAACACACATGAACACATATAAATATTTTTTAAATCCTTTATTTCTACAAGGCCATTGATTCTGAGAACAGAGTACATATTTGGAGACAGAGGATGTCTGTATGAATATCCACACTCACAAATTTCCATAATGCAAAAAATTAAGTCATTTAACAATTAGTGGATTTAAAATTATTTTAAAGGACATCTAAATATTTTATGTTGGTATGATCACTTTATTGATGATATAATGATATTAATAAGTAATGACATTAGTAGTTATAATGATATTAGGATATAATGATGTACATATTCAATTTACTAGAAAATACCCATGTAAAGTACATATTTCATAAGCTGTGTCTAAAAGTAACATCTTATATAAACAAATTTTGGAGAAAATGGGTCAAGAGCAGAAGTTGTTAATTTTTTGGTGCTAAAATAATATTTGTATTAAATCATGTACAAAACAAACTGTTATTATAAAGTCAATGTATAATTTAAAAAACAAAATTATAAATTAAAAAACTAAAAATTTTGATACTGACACTCACTTGCTGTCAAAAAAGTCACCATCAGTGAGACATCTCTGTAAGGGAATGAAAACCACCAGTGTTTTGCAACAGAGCAATGAAATGGGACAGTACTCAGCAGTAAAAGCATGTCAAATCGGCCTATATAGAAAGCAAAGTAACAGGGATTGTTTAAGGGGTCTGATTATGCTAAAATTCACACATGCATTAATAATGTAGCACTGTGATTATGTGAAAACATTTCATCTGGGCAAATAACAGGTCTGTGGCATATATTGAAAACACCCGTCTTTTGTTTCTTATAAATAAATTGTCCAATTAATTTTATTTTCTTCTTCTCCTTTCTTTCTGCCTCTGAAATCCCATTTATTCTCTTCTGATAGATAGACATAAACTGAATTACCAAGAAAAAGTATTATTTTTTTTCTCCCCCCAAGCCTAGACACCAAGATCTTGCTGTCAGACACTACCTCTCCACTGCCATCTTGTGGGCAGGATGGTACTGTGCAGCACCTTTTTTTTTTTTTTTTTTTTTTTTTTTTGGGGGGAAAAGGGAAAAAAAGAAGAATTACTTAGGAAATGTGAATGAAAAGATACTGAGGAAGTTATACAGACCTTTGCTTAGGTCGTATACAGAGTATCATCATATGATTCATATGAACACACACACACACACACACACACACACACACACACACACACACACA
>CAJQZJ010000279.1:930503-969272 GCA_907164525.1 Lophiomys imhausi
TTATAAGAGTTATATGGCTTAGCATACATTCCCAATGTCCAGTCCATATGTATTTAACTTTAACATTCTACTGACTTTAACATTCTACTATCTCACCATCTCCATGTGTTTAAAGTTCTATATCTAACTCAGCTTTCATACTAACTTGCCTCATAATTTTAAAAATATCTTCTTAGATCCAGAACACCCTCTTGATTCCTAAACAACTCAAAATTTAACTATGAGACTCTAGCTATCTATTCTTCAACAACCTCAGAGACCTGAGAGGGAAACATGTCATTTTGTTAGTTACTATGACAGTCTATCACAGTTATTTTCTAAGCTACTCAGAAATCAAGTTGCTAAGAGACAAGCAATATTTGCTTATCTAAATACAAGAGATAGATAGGGCATCTTCAAAAACCTCAAGAGATCTGCAGAATATGGCACTCAAAGATATTTTCTTAATTTAAGATTTTTTGATATCGAGACATGTCAACTCCTGACAGCACCCCCTATTCTACTCCAAGTAGAAGATGAGCATCGAAGAATCTCCAGTGGGAGATGATTGAATTGGTGATAAGCCTTTCTCTTGGCAAGAAAAACCCCTTGCTTCAAGTGTAGACAGACTGCTGTCCAAAAAGGACAAAACTTGGAAGCAGATAAGTCGACAGCCTAGCTCTGTTAAGACAGGGTAGGTAAGTCCTTCATAATTCCTGCTCGACAATCAATGTCTGTCAGAGAAACGGGGCCAAATGGCTGAAGATTGATGCTGTAATGTATGGAGAGAAAATGGGAACTGTCCAGGCAGCCACTGGTATGTCATTTCTTAGTTTTGGAAGCTGCAGGCCCTGCACTTCCTATATAATCAGGAATGATTTATGTTTAAAAGCTGCTCAAAAAAGTCATGCTGAAGTTCAAACTGAATTGTCCTTTGAGATCTCAAAATGTATACACTTAAAGGTTTGTTTAGTTTCAAAATATCAAAATTATTTCTTTTTTAATAAATAAATTTATTTATTTGTTGCTTCTGGTTACATCTCCATCATATTGTCCTCTTTCCCCCATTCCCAGCCCCGCCCTTGCATTCTCTACACCCTATCCATTCCATCCCACTCCTCTGGAGCGAAGTGTACCTACATAACAGTTCCCACCTCAGTTCAGAGTTCATATGAGGGCCAAGAGCCTTCTCATACACTCGGGGCCTACAAGGCAGTAACACAAGTGAAAAGTGTCTCATTGCCAGGGAGGGAAAACTAAAAAACAAACAAACAAAAAATAATAAAATAAAAAAGTATATGTCCATGTTCCCTTTGGTGCATTGGTTGTAGTATAGATATACTGTACTATATAGGTAAAATCCTAGTATAAGTGAATAGCTGCCATGTACATCCCTCTGAGTTTGGGTTAGCTCACTCAGGATGAGCTTCTCTAGTTCTGCCCATTTGGCTGCAAATTGCGTAATTTCATTGTTTCTGATAGCTGAGTAATATTCCATTGTGCAGATATACCACAGTTTTTTAATCCATTCTTCAGTTGAGGGACATCTGGGTTGTTTCTAGTTTCTAGCTATTACAAAAAAGTCTGCTATGAACATAGATGAGGAAACTTCCTTATCATTCCATGAGGAGTCATTGGGAGTATACCCAGAAATGGGATGTCTGGGTCCTGAGGCAAAGCTATTCCAAGTTTTAAGATATCGCCATACTGACCTCCATAGTGGTTTCACAAGCCTGTACTCCCAGAAGTAACGGAGGAGGGTTCCTCTTTCTCCACCCGCTCGACAGCATGTGCTGTCATTTGAGATTTTAATCTTAGCCATTCTGACAGGTGTGAGATGGAATCTCAGAGTCGTCTTAAGTTGCCTTTCTCCGATGATTAAGGATGCTAAGCATTTCTTCAAGTGTCTCTCAGCCATTAGGGGTTCCTCCTCTGTGAATTCTCTGTTTAGCTCTGTTCCCCATTTTTTGATTGGATTATTTGGTTTCTTGGCATTTAATTCTTGAGTTCTTATTAGATTTTGGATATTAGCCCTCTATCAGATGTGGGGTTGGTGAAGATTTTCTCCCAGTTTGTAGGCTGCCGTTTTCTTCAAATGACAGTGTCTTTTGCCTTATGGAAGCTTTTCAGTTTCATGAGGTTCCATTTATTGATTGTTGGTCTCACGTCCTGAGCTTTTGGTGTTCTGTTCAGGAAGTTGTCACCTGTGCCAATAAGTTTGAGGGTTTTTCCCACTTTTTCTTCAAGAAAATTTAGTGTGACCAGCCTTATGTTAAGGTCATTGGTCCACTTGGACTTAATTTTTGTACAAGGTGATAAGTATAGTTCTAATTTTATTCTTTTGCAAGTGGACATCCTGTTGTACCAGCACCATATTCCATATGAAATTGAGAATAGCTCTTTCCAGATCTATAAAGAATTGTGTTGATATTTTGATAAGAGTTGCATTGAATCTTTATATTGCTTTTGGTGGATGGCCATTTTTATTATATTGATCCTACCTATCATGAGCATGGGAGATCTTTCCATCTTCTAAAGGCCTCTTCAATTTCTTTCTTCAAGGGCTTGAAGTTCTTGTTGCTTGGTTAGAGTTACTCCCAGGTATGTTATATTGTTTGTGGCTATTGTGAAGAGGGTTGTTTCACTTATTTCTTTCTCAGCCCATTTGTTTGTTGAATAAAGTAGGGCTTCTGATTTTTTTGAATTATTTTTGTATCCAGGCACCTAGCTGAAGGTGTTTATCAGCATTAAGAGTTCTCTGGTGGAATTTTTGGGGTCGCATATGTATACTATCATATTGTCTGCAAATAGGGATAATTTGACTTCCTTGTTTCCAATTTGTATCCCCTTGATCTCTTTTAGTTGTCTTATTGCTCTAGCAAGAACTTCAAGTACTATATTGAAGAGATATGGTGAAAGTGGGCATCTTTGTCTTTCCCTGAGTTTAGAGGAATTGCTTCAATTTCTCTCCATTTAATTTGATGTTGTCCACTGGCTTGCTGTATATTGCCTTTATTATTTCTAGGTATGATCCTTGTATGCCCGTTGTCTCTAGAACTTTTAGCATGAAGGGGTGTTGGATTTTGTCAAATGCTTTTTCTGCATCTAGCGAGATTATCGTGGTTTTTTTTCTTTCATCTTGTTTATATGGTTAATTACGTTGACAGACTTTCGTATGCTGACACACCCCTACATTTCTGGGATGAACCCTACTTGATCATGGTGTATGGTACTTTTGATGTGTTCTTGAATTCGGTTTGCTAGTATTTTATTAAATATTTTTGCGTCTATGTTAATGAGGGAGATTGGTCTGAAGTTCTCTTTCTTTGTTGGGTCTTTGTGTAGTTTAGGAATCAGGGTGACTGTGGCCTCATAGAATGAGTTTGGCAATGTTCTTTCAGATTCTATTTGGTGAAAGAGTTTGAAGAGTATTGGTGTTAGCTCCTCTTTGAAGGTCCGGTAGCATTCTGTGCTAAGGCCATCTAGCCCTGGGCTTTTTTGGTTGGGAGATTTTTAATGACTGTTTCTATTTCCTTAGGAGTTATAGGGCTGTTTAATCTGTTAATCTGATCTTGATTTAGCTTCAGTAGGTGGACTCTATCAAGAAAATTGTCCTTTTCGCTTAAGTTCTCAAATTTGGTGGAGTATAGATTTTTAAGTAGGATCTAAATATTTTCTGGATTTAATCAATGTCTGTTGTTATTTCTCCCTTTTCATTTCTGATTTTGTTGATTTGGGTTTTTTCCGTCTGTCTTTTAGTTGATTTGGCTAAGGGTCTGCCTATTTTGTTGAATTTATTGAAGAACCAACTCTTGGATTCATTAATTCTTTGTATAGTTCTTTTTGTTTCTAAGTTGTTTTTTTCAGCCCTAAGTTTGAAGATCTCCTGCCTTCTCCTCCTTTTATGAGTATTTGTTTCTTTGTCTTTTCTATTCACCCAGTTTGGCTGTTAATTTGTTAATATGAGCTGTCACAATTTTCTTTTTGAAGGCACTTAGTGCTATGAATTTTCCTCTTAGCACCGCTTTCATTGTGTCCCATAGGTTTGGGTATGTTGTGTCTTCATTTTCGTTGGATTTTAAGAAGTCTTTGATTTCCTTCTTTATTTCTTCCCTGACCCAATAGTCATCTAGTAAAAAGTTGTTCAATTTCCATGTGCTTTTAGCCTTTATGTTGATTCTTTTGCTGTTGAAGTCCAGCTTTATTCCATGGTGGTCTGATAAGATACAAGGGGTTATTTCAATTTTCTTGTATCTGTTGAGGCTATCTTTGTGTCCAACTATATGGTCGATTTTGGAGAAGGTTCCGTGAGGTGCTGAGAAGAAGGTGTATTCTTTTGTGTTTGGGTGAAACGTGCTGTGGATATCTGTTAGGTGCATTTGGTTCATGAGCTCTGTTAGACTCATTATTTCTGTGTTACCTTCTATCTTGATGATCTGTCCATTGTTGTGAGTGGGGTGTTGAAGTCTCCCACTACTAATGTGTGGGGATCAATGTGTGATTTAAGTTTTAGAAGTGTTTCTTTTACAAATGTAGGTGCCTTTGTATTTGGGGCATAGATGTTCAATTTTGAGATGTCCTCTTGATGAATATTTCCTTTAACGAGTATGTAATGCCCTTCTCTATCTTTTTATTAATTTCAGTTGGAAGTCTATTTTGTTCTATATTAGGATGGCTACTCCAGCTTGCTTCCTGGGTCCATTTGCTTGGAAACCTTTTCCCAGCCTTTTACTTTGAGATAGTGCCTATCTTTGATAGTGAGATGTGTTTCTTGTATGCAGCAAAAAGATGGGTCTTGTTGATGGATCCAGTCTGTAAGTCTGTGTCTTTTTATTGGCAAGTTGTGTCTACTGATGTTGATGGATATTAGTGACCAGGGGTTGTTATTTCCCATTATTTTGGTATAGGTGGTCGTCCTGTGTTTCTTTTTGTTTAGTTGCTGTGGAGTTTTCTATTTCCTCTGTTTTCTTGGGTGTAGATATCTCCTCTGGGTTGGAATTTCCTTCTATGATCTTCTGTAGGGATGGGTGTGGCTAGATATTGTTTAAATTTGATTTTGTCATGGAATATCTTGTTTTCTCCGTCTATGTTGATAGAGAATTTTGCTGGGTATAGTAGCTGGGCTGGACTCCTATGTTCTCTCAGGGCTTGTAGGACATCTGTCCAGGCCCTTCCAGCTTTTAAAGTTCCTGAGGGGAAGTCAGGTGTAATTCTGATGGGTCTGCCATTGTATGTGACTTCACCTTTTTTTCTTACAGCTTTTAATATTCTTTCTTTGTTCTGTACATATGGAGTTTCAATTATTATGTGGTGAGAGGAGTTTCTTCTGATCTAATCTGCTTGGTGTCTGTAAGCCTCTTGGATTTTTATTGGCATCTCTTTGTTTGGTTTGGGAAGGTTTCTTCTATGATTTTGTTGAAGATATTTCCTGGACCTTGGAGTCAGGAGTCTTCTCTTTCCTCTACGCCTATAATTTTTAGCTTCTGTCTTTTCATTGAGTCCTTGATTTCTTGGATGTTGTGGGCTAGAGATTTTTTAGCTTTCTCATTTTCTTTGGATGGTGTACTGATTTCCTCCATCGACTCTTCCGTGCTTGAGATCTTGTCTTCCATCTCTTGTATCCTATTTTTGATACTCATATCTGTAGTTCCTGTTCTCTTCCTTTGATTCTCCATTTCCATGTTTAACTCTGACTGTGTTTTCTTTATTGTTTCCATTTCCATTTTCATGCCTTGAATGATTTTTTTCATGTTGTACATTTCCTGCTCCAATTTGCTTTTCTTTGCCTGGAAATTTTTCATTGCCCTGTCCTTTTCCTGTTCAAGTTGAGCCACTTTGGCTTGGAGCTCTCTAATAGTATTATCTGTTGCTTTTGCTTAAGAAATTGTGGCTTCTTTGAATTCCTTCATAGATTTAAATTCTTCTTGAAGGGACTCTACCACTTTCCATAATGTAGAATTTTCATGTGTTTCAGCTGTGGTGAGGTGGTCAGAATTTGATGAACTAGCATAGTTGTGTTTTCTTGGAGTCATTTCTCTCTGATTTTTGTTTTTCTTCGGACCTTTGACCACTTGGATGTTCTTAGCTGTCTTCTCTTGTTGTCTTCTGGGCTTGGATCCAAAGGGGTGATTTGGTGTAGCTGTCGAATTGCGCTCTGTGAGCTGGTTCAGCCTATTCCCAGGCAATGAGGAATGGTCCAGGATTGTTTCACTGCTCTCAAGAGTGTTCAGCCTTCAGTGGCTCTCGTGGTATTGACCTGTGTGTCCAGGCACATATTCTGTGGACTTTGGTGGTCCCAAGGCCTGTTGGAATCCTCAGAGAGCATGACTCCACCCCTTGGATCAGTGAGTCGACCTGTGAGGCGCTGCTGAGTGACTCACCTTAAAGGGGTGGAGCTATATATACTTAAGCTCTGGTTCCCTGCTGGAAGGGCCTATACTACCAAAAAAGTCTGATAATAATAATAATAAAGACCTCACAGTTTGCCCAGGGTTGGACCCTATGGCAGGTAAATCTGCCTTCACCCCCTATAGTCTTTTCTTCCACTCTCACATCCCCACCTATGTGTGTATGGAGCTGGCTTTGGATAGTGTCAAATGGGGTCACTGTCATCCAAGTTCCCGTATGCCACCATGGAAGGTAACCTGCAGCCAGAAGGGTGTCCTGCAGCTCAATCGAGCTGTAGGATTTTTTTCCCAATGACTGTAAATCCAATAGGGGAGCCTGTCCAGCACCCCTCTGGGGTCGCACAGATATGCCTGGGCTTTCTAAATTCAGCTGTGGACCTGCTGGCTACTTGGCTGATGCCCTGTGGAACCTCGCCTGCCCAGCTGTTGCGCACCAGCCGCATGCTGCTAAGTGTGTGTGGTACTGCCACGAGTCTGAAACCTTTCGCAAAATAGCCGGAATGCCTGCATAGGATATTGGGGGTCCAGTAGGCTGGTGAGTAACCCTGTGTGGGGTCCGAATCTGCCCACTGGATGTTAGAGTGGGTCTTACCCGGTGTCTCTCCTGGTGGGGGTTCCCAGTTCCTGGTTCTCGGTTCCCAGTTCCCAGTTCCTGGATTCAGCAGCTTCCCTGTGTGTCCGAGAATGGGAGGGAGAGTCCTGCCCAGGGACTTTTAATGGTCCCTGGGTAGCTGGGTGAAACCCAGGTGGTTCCAGTCACTCATACATTTTGCACAGCTTTGTGGCTTTGTGGCTGTTTTCCCCAGATCAAAATGTGTCTGTGTGGGCCACTGCAATCTTGGATTCCCCCTTTCTTTGTTATCTCAATTGAAAGATAATACTTTTTATATTATCAAAAACCGAATTTTTTTAAATACTTTATTTTTTTTCTTCAAGTTACATCTCAGTCACAAACCCCTCCCTATTCCCCCTTCCTATCCCGCCCTTCCACCCTCTTCCCCCCAGAAGTTTCCCTTTCAGTCCAACAGATGGTTCCTTCTCTTATAACAGTAAATACTATACAAAACAATAGATATAAATATGCCACATTTATGAGAGTTAAATGGCCCAGTATACCTTCCCAATGTCCAGTTTATACATACCTGGCCCCTGACTTTAACATTCTACTATCTAACCATCTCCATGAATTTAAAGGTATATATCTGACTCAACATTCATACTAACTTGCAACACACTTTTAAGAGTATCTTCTTAGATCTATAACACCCTCTTGATTCCTAAACAACTCAAAATTTAACTATGAGACTCTAGCTGTCTATTCTTCAACCACCTCAGAGACCAGAGAGGGATAAATATATCTGCTTATATAGGAAGTACAGGGCCTGCAGCTTCCAAAACTAAGAAAGGACATACCAATGACTGCCTGGACAGTTCCCATTTTCTCTCCATATATTCCTGCATCAGTCTTCAGCCTTTGGGTCCTGTTTCTCTGACAGACATTTGTTGTAGAGCAGGGATTATGAAGGACTTACCTACCCTGTCTTGGCAGATTTAGGCTGTCGACTTTCCTGCTACCAAGTTTTATCCTTTTTGGACAGCAGTCTGTCTGCAGTTGGTGCAAGGGGTTTTTTCATGCCAAGAGATAGGCTTGCCACTAATTCAACCATCTTACAGTGGAGGTTCTTCGATGCTTATCTTCTACTTGGAGTAGAATAGGGGGTGCTGTCAGGTGCTGATATGTCTCAATATCAAAAAAAATCTTAATTTAAGATAACATCTTTAAATGCCATATTCTGCAGATCTCTTGGGGTTTTTGAAGATGCACTATCCATCTCTTGTATTTAGATAAGCAAATGTTGCTTGTCTCTTAGCAACTTGATTACTGGGTAGTTTAGAGAATATCTGTGATAGACTGTCATAGTAGCTAACAAAGTGACATGTTTGCATGACTAGGAGTTTGTTTTACTTAACTATCCTAGACCGTTTTAGACGGTTGGTATGAAGAGGCCAGAGCTTCACATTTTATTTTTAAGTATCTCTAGGTATGATACCATTAGGAAGCGTTACATTTAATGTTGTATCAATATACAAAGATCTATTCAATTGTGGTTAAATATACTCTTAATTATGTATCAATATACAAAGATCAATGCCTATGTAGCCCAATACAATCTTAATATTACGTCCATATACAAGGGTCAATACCATTGTGGTCAACTATAATCTTATTTTTGTATCAATATACAAAGATCAATACCGATGTAATCCAATACAATCTTATTTTTGCACAATAAACAATGGTCAATACCACTTTAGTCAAATAAACTACTAATTTTGTTTCAATATACAAAGGTATAAGGGCATATTCAATAATCTGCCCCTTCTTCTTGGACCTTCCTGTGCTATGTCTATATCTCATTTTTCTCAAGCCTATGCACTCCTACATAGGAGAGGAAGAAGAATACAGAAAAGGAAAAGTAGGAAGTCCCTGGGGCTAACCTCCAAAACCCATTAAACAGGACCATTTATCAGCTTGTAATCTCTTCCCCTAAATATCAGAGTTTTCAGTTATCCTTCAAATAACCAAAAAGAAGGGTGGAAAAACACCTTCCCCACCCTCTGGGCATGGGACATCGCTCTCTTAAAGTTACTTCCTGCTGATTTGGGTCGTAGTAGACCTGTTTGGGGCCAGAACCCAAATGGAAAAAATGGTTAAAAATGTTAGTACACTCCTTTTATGTTCAGTCCTTCTGTTCTCAGCTGTTTAGATGACCTAAGGGGTTTGTAGGGAAAGCTGATCTTGCTGGCTTCACTGAGGTTCCTGTTGGGGCATTGTGTAGAGCTGAACGGTCCCAGCGACATTGGATTGCCGTGGTGGTTGCAGGCCCCAGATGGAGACAGCTATTGAGGAAGTCTGCCAGGCAGAATCAACTGGGTCACTCGTCCTCCTTGGTGACTGATTCTGCTCTCTGCTGAGGATTCCGCTGTCCAGCTGTCCCCGGGCTCCCCAAATGGACGCTTCAATTCTCCTGGGAAGATAAGAACAGAGCCCTGCCCCAATCCCAACCCTGTGACAATTGCCCTCTTTTTTTTTTGGTGGGGGGCTAGATAGTACTTGTCCTGAAGCAAATTAGGCCTTCCGACAACATACAAAGCGTTATCTTTCAATCCGGGTTAAAGAAGACATCATTCTGTCACCTTGGAGCTAAATCAGCTCTAGTGTATATATTTTGAGATCCCAAAGGACAATCTGCCTGCATCGAGAAGGCCTTTTGTAAGTAACCTCCAAACCTAGGTCCCTCCAAATCCCATGTGTGTGTCTCTGAACTCTAATTATTGGGATCAGAGACCTGTGTTTCCCATCTGAAGGGATCAAAGATGTGTTCCACCACTCCTGGATCGAAGTCTTTCTCTATTTAGAGTTTGCCCAGCATCAGGCTGACCCTGAGCTCCGGGATCTGCCCATTTCTGTCTCCAGTGTGCTGGGAGCTGGGACCAAGGGTGTACTCTTCTTGAATGGTGGGACCAAGAGTATGCACCCTCACCACCCCGTTCCATATGACTCCAGAATACATAAGACCACCAACTCTACTGTGCTCCCCCGTCTCCGCTGAAGTCAAAGGCATGAGCCAATACCACAATTCTCTTGTATTTTACCTTAGCTCCACGTCTTCTTGACACCTGGAGGTCTGCAAAACCAGGCCGAATGGCTGTATCCTGTATTCCATTCACAGTGTTTCAGCCCTGCCACCTGCCCTTTTTTTTTTTTTTTTTTTTTTTTTTAGTTAATAAATTTATTTGTTTGTTGCTTCAGGTAACATCCTTATCATATTGTCCTCTTTTCCCGCCTCCCATCCCCACCCTCCCATGCTCTACACCCTCACTCTTCCTTCTTGTTCCACTGGGGTGGAGTGTCCCTGCCTAACAGTCTCTCACCACAGATCAGGAGTCATATGAGGGCCAAGAGCCTCTTAATTCTCCGGGGGCCTACGAGGCAGTACTGCCAGTGACTGGTGTCTCCTTGCTACTGGGGGAATACTAAAAAAAAAGACCAACAAACATACAAACCCACAAAAACAAAGAATATCAACAAAAAAAGAGAGGAAAAAGAGAAGGGAAAAGGAAAAAGAAAAAAGAAAAAAGGAAGGAAATAGAAAAAGATAAAAAAAAAAATCATGTCCATGTTCCTTTTGGTGTGTTGGTTGTAGTGCAGATATCCTGTACGATATAGTTAAAATCCTACTATAAGTGAATAGATGCCATGTGCATCCTTCTGAGACTGGGTTAGCTCACTCAGGATGAGCTTCTCTAGATCCATCCATTTGGTTGCAAATTGCATGATTTCATTGTTTCTTATAGCTGAGTAATATTCCATTGTATAGATGTACCACAATTTTTTAATCCATTCTTCAGTTGAGGGACATCTGGGTTGTTTCCAGTTTCTAGCTATTACAAATAAGGCTGCTATGAACATAGATGAGGAGACTTCCCTGTGTCTCCGTGAGAGGTCCTTTGGGTGTATACCCAGAAGTGGTATGGCTGGGTCCTGAGGCAAGGTTATTCCTAGATTTCTAAGATATCGCCAGACAGACCTCCATAGTGGTTGCACAAGCCTGCACTCCAACCAGCAATGGAGTAGGGTTCCCCTTTCTCCACAACCTCGCCAGCATGTGCTATCATTTGAGCTCTTTATCTTAGCCATTTTAACAGGTGTTAGGTGGAATCTCAGAGTCGTCTTGAGTTGCATTTCTCTGATGATTAAGGATGTTGAACATTTCTTCAGGTGTCTCTCAGCCCTTAGGGATTCCTCCTTGTGAATTCTCTATTTAGCTCCATCGCCCATTTTTTGATTGGATTATTTGGTTTCTTGGCTTTTAGTTTCTTGAGTTCTTTGTAGATTTTAGATAATAGCCCTCTATCAGATATGGGGCTGGTGAAGATTTTCTCCCAGTCTGTTGGTTGCCATTTTGTTCGAATGACAGTGTCCTTTGCCTTACAGAAGCTTTTCAGTTTCATGAGGTCCCATTTATTGATTGTTGATCTCAGGTCCTGAGCTGTTGGTCTTCTGTTCAGGAAGTTGTCACCTGTGCCAATGATTTCGAGGGTTTCTCCTACTTTTTCTTCTAGTGTCTATAGTGTGGCCGGCCTTATGTTAAGGTCTTTCATCCACTTGGAATTAAGATTTGTACAAGGTGATAGGTATGGGTCTAATTTCATTCTTTTGCAAGTGGACATCCAGTTGGACCAGCACCATTTGTTGAAGATGCTGTCCTTCTTCCATTGTGCGGTTTTGGTTTCTTTGTCAAAGATTAGTTGGCCATAGGTGTGTGGGTCCATGTTTGGGTATTCAATTCGATTCCATTGATCCACCGGTCTGTTTCTACACCAGTACCATGCTGTTTTTATTACTGTTGCTCTGTAGTATAGCTTGAAATCTGGGATGGTGATACCTCCAGATGTTTTTTCATTGTCCAGGTTTGATTTAGCTATTCTGGGCTTTTAGTTGTTCCATAAGAAGTTGAGAATAGCTCTTTCAAGGTCTACAAAGAATTGTGTTGGTATTTTAATAGGAATTGAATTAAATCTATATATTGCTTTTGGTAGGATAGCCATTTTTATTATGTTGATCTTACCTATCCATGAGCATGGGAGATCTTTCCACCTTCTAAAGGCCTCTTCCATTTCTTTCTTCAGGGATTTGAAGTTCTTGTTATATAGGTCCTTTACATGCTTGGTTAGAGTTACCCCCAGGTATTTTATGTTGTTTGTGGCTATTGTGAAGGGGGTTGTTTCCCTTATTTCTTTCTCGGTATATTTGTTTGTTGTATACAGAAGGGCTTCTGATTTTTTTTGAGTTAATTTTGTATCCAGCCACCTTCCTGAAGTTGTTTATCAGCTGTGAGAGTTCTTTGGTGGAGTTTTTGGGGTTGCTTATGTATACTAACATATCATCTGCGAATAGGGATAATTTGACTTCTTCATTTCCAATTTTTATCCCTTTGATCTCCTTTAGTTGTCTTATTGTTCTAGCAAGGACTTCAAGTACTATATTGAAGAGATATGGTGAAAGTGGACATCCTTGTCTTGTCCCTGAGTTTAAAGGAAATGCTTCAAGCTTCTCTCCATTTAATTTTATGTTGGCTACTGGCTTGCTGTATATTGCCTTTATTATTTCTAGGTATGGTCCTTGTATGCCCGTTCTCTCCAGAACTTTTAGCATGAAGGGGTGTTGGATTTTGTCAAATGCTTTTTCTGCATCTAGCGATATTATCATGTGGTTTTTTCTTTCATCTTGCTTATGTGGTGAATTACATTGATAGACTTTCGTATATTGAACCATCCCTGCATTCCAGGGATGAAGCCTACTTGATAATGGTGTATGATACTTTTGATGTGTTCTTGAATTCGGTTTGCTAGTATTTTATTAAGTATTTTTGCATCTGTGTTCATGAGGGAGATTGGTCTGAAGTTCTCTGTCTTTGTTGAGTCCTTGTGTGGTTTAGGACTCAGAATGACAGTGGCCTCATAGAATGAGTTTGGCAGTGTTCTTTCTGTTTCTATGTGGTGGAAGAGTTTGAAAAGTAATGGTGTTAGTTCCTCTTTGACGGTCCTGTAGAATTCCGTGCTAAAGCCATCTGGCCCTGGGCTTTTTTTTGGTTGGGAGACTATTAATGACTGTTTCTATTTCCTTGGGTGTTATTGGGCTGTTTAAGCTGTTAATCTGATTTTGATTTAGTTTTGGTAGGTGGAATTTATCGAGGAAATTGTCCATTTCGTTTAGGTTTTCAAATTTATTGGAATATAGATTTTTTAAAGTTGAACCCGAATACTTTCTGGACCTCCTCAATGTCTGTTGTTATTTCTCCCTTTTCATTTCTGATTTTGTTGATTTTGTTTCTTTCCCTTTGCCTTTTAGTTAATTTGGCTAGGGGTCTGTCTATTTTGTTGATTTTATCGAAGAACCAACTCTTGGTTTCATTGATTCTTTGTATAGTTCTTTTTGATTCTAAGTTGTTGATTTCAGCCCTAAGTTTGATGATTTCCTGCCTTCTACTCTTCTTGGGAGTGTTTGTTTCTTTTTTTTTCAAATTCACCCAGCTTAACTATTAGTTCACTAATATGAGCTGTCACAATTTTCTATTTGAAAGCACTTAGTGCTATGAACTTTCCTCGTAGCACAGCTTTCAAAGTATCCCATAGGTTTGGGTATGTTGTGTCTTCATTGTCGTTTGATTTTAAGAAGTCTTTCATTTCCTTCTTTATTTCTTCCCTGACTCAGTGGTCATCCAGTAAGGAGCTCTTCAATTTCCATGTGTGTGTAGGCTTTCTGTTGATTCTTTTGCTGTTGAAGACCAGCTTTATTCCGTGGTGGTCTGATAAGATACAAGGTGTTATTTCAATTTTCTTGTATCTATTGAGACTACTCTTGTGACAAACTATGTGGTCGATTTTGGAGAAAGTTCCGTGGGGTGCTGAGAAAAAGGTGTATTCCTTTGTGTTTGGGTGAAACGTTCTGTAGATATCTGTTAGGTCCTTTTGTTTCATGATCTCTGTTAGACTCAATATTTCTCTGTTTGTCTTCTGTCTTGATGATCTGTCCTTTGTTGTGAGTGGGGTGTTGAAGTCTCCCACTACTAATGTGTTGTGATCGACGTGCGCTTTAAGTTTTAGAAGTGTTTCTTTTACGAAAGTAGGTGCCTTTGTATTTGGGGCATAGATGTTCAGTATTGAGATTTCCTCTTGATGAATATTCCCTTTAATGAGTATATAGTGCCCTTCTTTGTCTTTCTTTATTAACTTCAGTTGGAAGTCTGTTTTGTTTGATATTAGGATGGCTACTCCAGCTTGCTTCCTGGGTCCATTTGCTTGGAAAACCTTTTCCCAGCCCTTTACTCTGAGGCAGTGTCTATCTTTCATAGTTAGATGTGTCTCTTGTATACAGCATAAGGAAGGGTCTTGCTTGCAGATCCACTCTGTAAACCTATGTCTTTTTATTGGGGAGTTGAGACCATTGATGTTGATGGATATTAGTGACCTGGGGTTTTTATTTCCCATTAGTTTGGTATAGGTGGTGGTCCTGTGCCTCTTTTGCTTTAGTTGCTGAGGGGTTTTCTTTTCCTTTTATTTTCTTGGGTGGAGTTTTCTTCTCTGGGTTGGGATTTTCCTTCTAGGATTTTCTGTAGGGCTGGGTTTGTGGGTAGATATTGTTTAAATTTGATTTTGTCATGGAATATCTTGTTTTCTCCATCTATGTTGATAGAGAGTTTTGCTGGGTACAGTAGTCTGGCTGGGCACCTATGATCTCTCAGGACTTGTAGTATATCTGACCAGGCCCTTCTAGCTTTTATAGTTTCTGAGGAGAAATCAGGTGTAATTCTGATGGGTCTGCCATTGTATGTGACTTGACCTTTTTCTCTTACAGCTTTTAATATTCTTTCTTTGTTCTGTACATTTGGAGTTTCAATTATTATGTGGCGAGAGGAGTTTCTTTTCTGGTCTAATCTGTAAGCCTCTTGGATTTTTATTGGCATCTCTTTTTTCAGGTTTGGGAAGTTTTCCTCTATGATTTTGTTGAAGATATTTCCTGGACCTTGGAGTCGGGAGTCCTCTCTTTCCTCTATATCTATAATTCTTAGGTTCCGTCTTTTCATTGAGTCCTTGATTTCTTGGATGTTGTGGGTGAGAGATTTTTTAGCCTTCTCATTTTCTTTGGATGTTGTACTGATTTCTTCCACTGAATCTTCCATGCCTGAGATCCTGTCTTCCATCTCTTGCACCCTATTGTTGATACTCACATCCGTAGTTCCTGTTCTCTTCCCTTGGTTCTCCACTTCCTCTTTTAACTCTGACTGTGTTTTCTTTATTGTTTCTATTTCTATTTTCATGTCTTGTATGGTTTTGTTCGTTTTGTACATTTCCTTCTCCAGCTTGCTTGTTTTTGTATGAAAATCTTTCATAGCTTTGTCCTTTTCCTGTTCAAGCTCTGTCACCTTGTCTTGGAGCTCTTTAATGGTGTTGTTCCTTGTTTTGACTTGTAGAATTGTGGCTTCTTTGAATTCCTTCATAGATTTAAGTTCTTTTTGCAGGGACTCTATCACTTTCCATAATGCAGAATTGTCAACGTTTTCATGTGTTTCTGTTGGTGTGAGGTCATCCGAATTGGATGAGCTAGGATAATTCTGCTTTGTTCGAGTCATATTTCCTTGATTTCTATTTTTTCTTTGATCGTTGGCCATTGGGTGCATTTAGCTGTCTGTTCTTGTCGTTTTCTGTGTCTGGATCCACAGTGGATGCTTTGGTGCACGGGACGAGTTACTTGGCTATCTGTCGTTGCTTACAGGGGGATTTCAGGGTCACTGTGGTTTTAATCGCCTGAGGCACTGTGAGCTGGTGCAGCCTATTCCCAGGTTGTGAGTAATGGACCGGAATTGTTTCACTGCTCCCAATTCAGACTTCCCTATGTTGCACTCTGAGTTATCAGCCTTTAATGGTTCTGATGGTATGGACCTGTTTGCCCAGGCACAGATTCTGTGGGCTTTGTTTGTCGTCACGGAGGCTGACAAGGTCTGGATCCACACCTAATATGTCTGGATTTTCCCGAATACAGCTATGGTCCTGATTTTTGGTTTCTCACTATGCTTCTCGCCTCAGGCCTGGCCTCTGTGCCTGATTCCCTCCCTGTCTGTGCAGCCGCGGGTCTCCCCCCCTGGCTGCTCAGCCATGGGTGCACAGAGCCCCAGATCCCCCGGCCGCCTGAGTGGACCTCTCACCCCAGCAGCTCAGCCATGGGTGCACGGTCCCTGGCCCAGCCCACGCCTGACTCTCTCCCCAGTTGTCCTGCCGTGGGTTTGCGGGGATTTGGCCCTGCCTGCCAGGCTCCCGCCCCAGCTACGCCGCCGTGAGTGCGCGGGATTCAGCCCCTCCCGCCCACCTTTGTGTTCCCAGTTTCCCGTGCTCTGTTGGAACCTCCCGCCCTCCGCTTCACGAGCGGCTGCGGACCACCCGCTGATCCCCCTATTTGTTCCTTGCTAAGACTTCCACTATCTAGCAAAATTTTTTTTTTTTTTTTTTTGGTTTTTCAAGGCAGGGTTTCTCTGTGTATCTCTGGCTGTTCTGGACTCACTATGTAGACCAGGCTGGCCTCGAACTCACAGAGATCCGCCTTCTAGCAAAATTTTTTAAGTGGGTATAAGTTCTACCTGAGGTGTGGGGAGTCCAATAGGCTAGTGAACTATCGCCAAGTGGCCTCTGATTCTGCCTGCTGTGAGTTGGGGTCGATCTTACCAGGCGCCTCTCCAAATGGGAGTTCCCGAATCCCGGGTTTAGTGGCCTCCGTGTCTGTGAGAGATGGGGAGAGAGCCTTACCCTGGGACTTTTAACAGTCCCTTGGGAGCTGTGAGTGTTCTGGGAGGGTCTAGCCCCTCCAGTTTTTGCACAGTGCCCAATAACTCTGTGTTTTTTATGGCCTCTTTTTCCCTGCATTCAAAATGCATCAGTGTAGGTCGCCGACATCTTCCTTCCCCCGAAGAACCGAATTTTCTCCAGGAAAATTATTAACCCCCCCACAAAAAAATAGTGTCCCAGAGTTAAGATTAGGGCAGGGCTCTGTTCTTATCTTTCCAGGAGATTTAGAGCATTCATCTAATGAATTCAGGGACAACTGGACAACTGAAACCTCAGAAGAAAACAGATCAGACACCAAGGAAGACAAATAGCCCAGATGATCCAGCTTTGCAGACTTCCTCAATAGCTGTTTCCTCAAAAAATATATAACCACAACAACTCAAAATCACTGAGATTGTTCAGCCCCACAGACTGTTCCAGCCAAAATTCAGTAAAACCCTGAAGGTCAGTTTCTGTCTACAAAATTCTTAGATCATTTAAATAGCTGAGTACAAAAGGACTGAACATCAAATGATTCTATTAACATGTTTAACCATTTTTTCCATTCTTATTTGGGCCCCAAACATGTTTACTATATCCCATATCAGCAGGAAGTCATTTTAAGAGAGCAATGTCCCATCTCCAGAAGGTGGGTTAGGTGATTTTTCCAACCTTTGGTCATCTGATGGATTATAAATCCTTGTTGTTATTTAGGGGGAGAGATTACAAGCTGTTAAATGGTCTTGTTAAATAGGTTTTGGAGGTTAGACCAAGGGATTTCTCTCTTTTTCTTTTCTGTATCCTTCTTTCTCTCCTATATAGGGTTGAAAAAACTTGAGAAAAAAGGGGATATAGACATGATATAGGGATGATAAAAAAGGACATATTACTTAATATGCTCTTGTACCTTAGCATATTGATACAAAATTAAGATTATATCTGGCTACATAGGTATTGATCTTTGAATATTGATACGAAATTAAGGTTAGCTCTTTTTAAGTAATTGCACCTAGTTAATGCTTAAAAATTAAATGTGAAGTTTTGGCCTTTTGTTAGCAACTGTCATAAGCTGTTTAGGATAATTAAGAAATGCAAACTAATAGTCATTCAAGCATGTCATTTTATTAGGTATTAGGGTAGTCTATCACAGTTATTTTCTAAGTCAATCAGAAATCAAGTTTCTAAGAGACAAGCAACATTTGCTTATCCAAATATAAGGAGATAGATAAGTGGTCTTCAAAACCTCAAGAGATCTGCATAATATGGCATTCAAAGAAGTTTTCTTAACTTAAGATTTTTTTTTTATATTGAGACATGTCAGCTCCTGACAGCACCCCCTATTCTACTCCAAGTAGAAGATGAGCATGGAAGAATCTCCAATTGGAGATGGCTGAATTAGTGGCAAGCCTGTCACTTGGAAAGAAAAATCCCTTACTTCAACTGTAGACAGAATGCTGTCCAAAAAGGACAAAATTTGAAAACAGGTAAGTTGATAGCCTAGCTCTTCCAAGACAGGGTAGGAAAGTCCTTCATAATTCCTGCTTTACAATCAATGTCTGCCAGAGAAATGGGGCCAAACAGCTGAAGATAGATGCTGTAATGAATGAAGAGAAATTGGGAACTGTCCAGGAATCCATTGGTATGTCATTTCTTAGGTTTGGAAGCTGCTGGCCCTGCACTTCCTGTACAATCAGATATATTTATCGCTCTAGGCTTCTGATGTGGTTTAAGACTAGACAGCTAGAGTCTCATAGTTAAATTTTGAGTTGTTTAGGAATTAAGAGGATGTTCTGGATCTAAGAAGATGTTTTTAAAATTGTATTGTAACTTAGGATGGAAGCTGAGTTGGATATAGAACTTTAAACACATGGAGATGGTTGGATAGTAAAATGTTAAAATCAGTTGCCAAATACGTATGGACTGGACACTTGGAATGTGTGATAAGCTTTATAATTCTCATAATTGTGGCCTGATTACTTCTGTTATTTGGTATTGTATTTATTGTTATAAGAGAAAGAGCCATTTTTTGGACTGAAAGGAAGAGCTGTTGGGGGGAAAAAGATATACCAAAATCTTTTAAAAAAGGAAGTGGATGGGGGTTTGAGGGGGGAGAGGGTGGGAGAATAGGACCGGGGGGGGGGTTGGGAGGGGATTGCAATTGAGATGTAACTTGAAGAAATAAAAAGTAAATAAAGAAAAAATACATTCTTGTACTAAATATGTGTGTATATCTTAATGACACAATAAATTAACTTCTTCCAAAAAAAATTCTCATAAGAAAAATGATCACCTAGAAGGAAAGTGATTTTGTTTATCCTCACCCAAATATAATGATGAATCAAATAAATACAGTGTTGATAACAATAAGACCTTGAATACTTTAACAGAATCAGGGGCAAAACACCTCAATAAATAGACTTGAGGAATGCATAGTTTGTTAGGGCTTATTCAAGAGTACAGGTCATCATGAAGAAGAAGTAAAGACTCCACAGGTAGAGGCAGCTGTTCACATTGTATCTACATGTAGGAGGTAGAAAGAAAGACGGGGGTAAAAACGATGGCTCAGTGGTTAAGAGAACTTGTTATCCATCTCTAGAACCTGAATGAAGTTCTCATCATCCTTTGTGTTAAGTTCACAGACACCCATAATTCCAGATACATGGATCCAATGCTCTTTGTTGGCCTGTGATGGGAGCAGAAAAACACCTGGCATATAAATATACACATACACAGATGCAGAGAGAGAGAGAGAGAGAGAGAGAGAGAGAGAGAGAGATTTTAAAACAAAAAAATCTTCCTTTAAAATTGAAGGATGGGGAGAAGAAAAATAAGAGGAGGAGGAGAAGGAGAAGAAGGAGAGAAAAGGAAAGGAGAGGGGAGCATAGAGGAGGGGAGGGAAGGGTGAGGAGAGGAGGAGAGGGGAAGGGAGAGAAGAAATTGGTCTCATTCTCAGCTAGCTTTCTGCTTTTATTCAGTTTTAGACTCAAGCTCATGGAATGATGCTACCTCAAATAACTTAATTATGAAACTCTCTCACACACATGCCTTGAAGTCTATGTCCTAAATATTCTTGATCCTACCTGCTTGAACATACATAATAGCCATTAAATGCTAAAAAGTGACAGTAGAAAAGCTAAAATATACTGCATTTTAGTGATTCCAAAAGCTTAGCAATAAGTAAAGGATGATGATGTTTTGAGAATGAATTGTAAGAATTAAGTGTTCCACAGAATTGATGATACACTCTAGAATAGGCAAATTATTTACATTTCAAGAATGAAGGACCTAGAGGGATAAGTAAGATGGGATACACTTGATGTGAGCCTACAGGTCTTATGCTATAGTCATTTAGTATTCGGTTTAGTGTTCAACGTTCATGCAGTGGAGTGTCATAACAAGGTCTTTTTATTTTTTTTGTTACTTCACTGGTCATTGTGAGCAAATGCCATACAAGTAACAAATTACTAACAACTACAAGAGGGTTGATGAATTGTTTTGATGGTCTATGATTTTAGGGACAGCATGGGTGTTGGAGGAACTCTTGGTTATGGTGGTGATATAGGAGATTGGTTTCCATATCAGATTGAATAAGGAAACAGAGAGTACAGTGAACCCAGGTTATAATCCTCAAGACCCAATCCAGTAATCTACTTCCAGCAGTTAATTCACAGCATCTAACATTCTTCAGCCTCCCAAGATAGTACTACTAGGTAGGGGCCAGGGTTAAAACACCAAAACCTGTTAGGAACATTTCACACTCAATTCATGACAATAATGTTTACCAGCAATGTGGATGAAAACTATAGGTAATGTCTTTACATTATAGAAAATAACCTAAATAGGCTAGACAGAAAACCTCATTGGCCCAGACTGAGTAAGAAAAATATATACCAGGCAGTCTGATTCAGATAACAAATTCATACTAACTGCACCATTGGTTTGCAGATTGCTCAGCACAAAATTGCTTGAGACGAAGCGTGGTGGTTTGAACTGCAACACAAGGTATTTAAAGTCTCCAGAGAAGCTACTATTCTGAAATTGAAACTTAAAGATGATTTGCCATCTAAAAACTACAAATTCTAAGGTGTTTTCTATGGAAATTACTGACATGTGGTGTAGGATCAAGAACTAGGAAGTACTATAAGAAAGAGTTAAGCTTCTTCTTTTTGTTTGTTTGCTTCATTTACAATTCACCATCTTCTAAGCATCAGGGAAAATGATTCCATGTCCCACATAATGTGGGTGTTCTGATAGTACAGTCAAGTTAGATTAATTGTAATGAACAAAAATTGTCACTAAAGTTCCCAGCTTATGCCTCTAATATTGTATGAATACATTTTATTTTCTAACATTATGAAACAGCCAAGAGTATAATAAATTACTTACCTAGGCCCTTTGAGGATTTTTGCATAATTTACCAAAACAAATTGATTTTAGTGGAAAAGCTGCTAATTTACATGGGTAGGAAGTGTTTTCCTTGGTGTGATGAATTTAATTTCAATTTCCCTGTTTACAGGAATTCACTCCAGTAATTCATCACTGTTAGATTAAACTACAACTATGTTCTACTTCAGTACACCCCTAACATTCAATATATATGAATGAAAATAAATTACACTCATGGTATGGCTATGTACTATACACAATGCAAGATTGTTAAGGTGTCTTAAATTGTGATAGCAAAAAATGCAATGTAAAAATTTTATGTATGAACAAAGAAAATTTGTGCTTTTATTCAATTATTTTTAGAGGCTTTTATTAGATTAGGTTTGGGATTTTATCATTTTGAAAAGAGAAATACATTTATTGGGCCCTGAATACATAAGAATTTGTGCTGTGGTTGTATTACATGTGTCTTAGTAGCTTAGCCCTTGACATTTTTATTTCTTAATAATACTAAAAATAAGTAAATGAAATAAATAATTTTAGAACATTTAAAACTAAATCTCACACAGTTTTTGAAGCTCAGGATTTCATCATGGTTCCCATAAGTGATTCTGAGGTTGGGTCTATCACAAGGTTTACCTGCTGGCTAGAGTCATAATAGTCATAGCATTTGAGCTGAGCTAGAATTAACTGCCAAGTTCTCTAATGTGGTATTGAAATGTTTCCATTCTTTACTGCTTTTCCTTATAGATTTCTACTCCTCACCATAAACACTTTTCCTAAGGTAATATCTTCACAGAACAGAAATTTTGTTCTGGGTAGTGACTGACCTGAATGGGAGTAATGAACCTATTAAGCAAGAGAACACCCAGGACAGAAACTCTACATCTACATAGGTGGCCTTAGACGTATCTAAATACAACAGTTGCAGACCACACAGTTCAACTTGAAAATGGGAAAGATGTGAATTATGGGATAGCGTCATCATTATGGGTTTGGAGTTGTTATTGATACCAACTGTGTGCATTTCTGTGACAAAACTGAACTGTCAAAGATAACTGCAGAACAGCATGTAAAAGGCTATTTCATATGGAACAGTCTTTTGATTCCAAGAGATATGATTTCTGAAGTCTATACAAAAAGGCAAAAACAAAACAAACAAACAAACAAACAGAAAGAAAAACAAAAACCTTAGTGAAATATCATCCATGTCAACTATGTAATAAGCAGAGTAAATTTTACAAAGCTCATAGATACAGTACATGACAGGCATTTCCTGAGAATTTTATATCAAATAATTCCATTATCTGACTTGCTGAAACTGTGATTTAGGGAGTTATGGTGTCCTTATTCAGCAAAAACAAGAGATTTAGCAAAGGCTTTTCCTCCAAAATTTACAGAGATAATATGTGTAAAAGATTGGATTTAAAGTCAAGGAATTTCCTTTAGAATCCAAGGAAGAAAAAATATTTTTAGAGATGCAAAAAAATTCCACCAGCTGAAAGGGGGCTTTTTGTGTATAAAGTTCTTCAAACAAGGATGGGGACTTTGTTTGGAGGGCAAAATAGCCAGACAAAAAGACTTCTCGGCTGGCCTTGAACTCAGAGACCTCCATGCTTTGGATTAAAGGCGTATGTCTCTCAAGTACTGGTATTAAAGGTGTGAACCATCACCACCCTCTGGCCTTGAACTCAGAGACCTCCATGCTTTGGATTAAAGGCGTATGTCTCTCAAGTACTGGTATTAAAGGTGTGAACCATCACCACCCTGTTCATTGTAACTCTAGAATTTAGAAGACAACTAACTCTATAGTGATAGGCCTGTCTCTTCTGGGATTATAGGCAAGGGCTAACACTGCCCTGCTCACATGTTTTATCTTAGCTTCAAATTATTTCAACTCTTAGAGATTTAGAAAACAAGTTTGAACTGTGGTAACTGCTAATTTACTTTCAACATTTTAGATCTCTTAACTGCATATTTAATACCAACCAATGAAAATATCCTTTATATATAAGAAGATGACTTACAAACTTTTGAGTCTGTCTAAGGGAAGCTTACTCTAGAGGCCAGGGGGTCCACAGGAATTCTGAAGGTCTGTGGTCTGTAGGAGTTGGGCTGATAAAGAGGATGTTCCCAGTTCCTGTGGCAAAGCAACCATATTTATTCATTCCTCTATTCACAGGTTTATGGTGACCACAAACTCAGCTCAGGGGAAACTCAAAATGGTTTGACTTTGTAGCCCAGACTGGTCCTGAAGTTGCAACAATCCTTCTGCCTCAGCCTTTCAATTGATGATATTTCATGCATAAACCACTCCACCTGGGTTATTATTTTAACTATATCAAATGTGCTATTTAATGGTATTGGGTACAATGAAGAGAATTTTGAGGCTGTCACCACTATCCATTTACAGAGCCATTTTGCCCTGCCAAACTGAAACTCTATACCTTTTAGACACAACCTCTCCATCTTTCTCTCCCAGCTCCCAATGAACACCAATCTACTCTGAGTCTACATGTTTGCTTATTCATGTTTTATATGCATATTGATTGTATGATACCATATTTGTGATATCATAAAATATTTGTCTTTTGTGATTGAAAAGAAAAAAAAGACAATTCAGATTTGTTGAGGGAAAGTCTAATATCATTGCTTCTGATAGGTTGAATTCAATGCTGAGATCTGGTTACTGCCCCTTCTGAGACATTCTCTTGATTGGTTAATAAAAGTCAATGGCCATTTGTCTGGGCAGAAAATGTATAGGAAGGTGGGACTTCCTGAGATTAGAACAGGAACCCTGGGCACACACAGAGATTTCCCCACTTCCTGCTGGGAGCCACAGGAGACAGACCTCTGGAGAAGGCTGGAAAGTAATCATAGGCACATGGTGGTTTGGGATTAGGTGATCCAGGTTAACTTGGTGTAGCTAATTGAGAGTCTGTCTAGCTAAGGGCTAAGCGTTAAAACATTAAAAGGTTTTGGTGTATTTAATTATTGGGGAAAAATTACAGCGGTGTATAGGCCCTCAATCTAAGCAGTCCCGGGCCTTAGGACTTCTGGACTCCCCCAGGGCCCAGGCAAATCTCCCACCAAGCTTCCGGTAATTCTTCCAGCCTAATATAACAACTTATATTAATTGAGTTTAGGTTACAGGTGGTGTAGGCGACCCTTGGTCCCGGCACTCTTTCTCCAGGATAAGTTAGGCAACCAGTTAAGGCACGCGGGCCAGGCCACCAGATCCTCTGCCAAGCTGCCAGCTACTCCGCTAGCCTAATCTTACAGTTTATAATCACTAATAAATACAATAACTAGATAATTTGCAGTTTCACAGATTCTTATAGGGAAGCAGACAACAATAAGGAGGTTAGAAAATAATATTCTGCCATCTAGCTTCTCCCATAATTTACTCAGATTTTGTTTAGATTTCTTCATATATGATGAAAATGTTCATCTTTTAACTTTTGATATTTAATTAATTTCTTTAAAGTTCTTCAGGAAAGGAAAAATCATCTTTATATATAACCATAGAAACATTTGAAGGTTGTAGACTAATAAGAAGATGTATGTATTAAAAAGAAAATATTGGTATGGCTAGGTCTTGGGGAGAGCTACTCCAAGTTTTCTAAGATATCACCAGATATCTGAGCTATTGGTGTTCTGTTCAGAAAGTTATCACCTGGGCCAATGAGTTCAAGGATTTTCCCCACTTTTTCTTCTATTAGATTTACTGTGTCCAGTTTTATGTTAAGGTCTTTGATCCACTTGGAATTAAGTTTTGGGCAAGGTGATAATAAGGATCTATTTGCATTCTTTCACCCAGTCATACTACTCCTCCAGTATACATCCAAACAATTCCTCACCAATCCACAAAGACATCTCTTCAACTTTGTTCATAGCAGCTTTATTTGTAATAGCTAGAAACTTTAAACAACCCAGATTTCCCTTAACCAATGAATGGATAAAAATCTGTGGTACAGTTACACAATGGAATACTACTCAGCCATCAGAAAAAAAAAAAGGAAATCATGCAATTTGCTGCCAAATGGATGTAACTAGAAAAGCTCATCCTGAGTGAACTAACCCATACCCAGAAAGATGCACATGGCATCTATTCACTTATAACTGGATTTTAGACATATGGTACAGGATAACAATCCTACAACCAACAGACTGAAAGAAATGGAAATATAGATTTTGTTACTTTGCCCTAGTGGAGCTGCCATGTAGGACCCCAGTGCAAGAGGAGGCTCTTAGCCTTCATATGACTGCTGAACTGAAGGGGGCTGATATGTAGGGCACCCTACACCAGAGGAGTAGGTTAGATGGTAGAAGGGGGAGATAGTGGGAGTGTGAGAGGGTGGTCCTGGGAGTGGTGGAGGGAGGAGACTGTGATGGAGATGAAAATTGAAGTAATAAATAAAAAGTAAAAAGAAAAGAAAATATTTTTTAGTTTGCCTTTTTTTGAGAAAAATAATTTTATGTTGATGACCAGCATATTATTTTTAAAATCATTTTCTTGTCTTTTAAGAGGTTCTTACTTATTTTTGACTTACTTTTTGTTATATTGTATTATATTTTTATTATTTAAAACAATTTTAACTTAAGTATTTGAGAGGGTCTCAGGCAAAGTTACGATAGTATCTGTTTTACAAAATATTATTTATTTCTCAGCTGAAAAATAAATAAAAATATATTTCACTTAAGGAAACAAAAATAAAAATGGGCTAGGAATATAACTTCTTAGCAGAGTGCTTTCGTAGAAATCATGATGCTTTGAGTTTAATACCAGCACAACAAAAAGCAGGCAGGGTAGTATATACTTGTAATACTAGAACTAAAGAGGCAGTGACAGTAGGACCAGAAGTTCGAGGCCATCCTTAGCTACATAGTAACTTTGTCTTGGATCAGAAAGAGAATAGATGATAGAGAGATAGAGAGATAGAGAGATAGATAGATAGATAGATAGATAGATAGATAGATAGATAGGTAGGTGGATGGATGGATAGATAGATAGATAGATAGATAGATAGATAGATAGATAGATGATAGGGAATCTTTATATAGTGACTAAAATGCCATCTGTTAATATAGGGGATTCATCTTCATGAGAAGTGATAAACAAGTACAGTATATATAACTATTTCTATTCCAGTTGATCCACATGAGATGTGCACAATATCATTATTTCAGACCATTTTGTTCTGGAGTGCAAATAGTCAGCTTTTAACTTATGGAATTTAGGGGGCATTCTAGATCCAAACAATAGCAAGAGGAAAGGGAGATCTCAATTAATTTATAATACAAGCAGAAGATGAAGAAGACAGTATTCAATAGGAGCAAGGAACATGGTTTGGGGGAAGTATAAGGTGTTGAGTTGTTTGAGTTCATGTGGAAGAAGGTAGAAATCACATGATGTGCAGTGTCTCTTGTGGTTATTTGTACACTGTAACCCTTAGGAGCAGAAAGTTAACAAGGTTTTTCTCAGTCCTGCTTATTTTTTCTAATCTCAGAATCTCATCTAGACTTGTTGTTTATGTCCAGAAAAGCATAGCATACTTTAAAAAAACTATTCCATGTACTTTCTTTTTATTTATTTATTTATCTATCTACTTATTTATTTATTTGTTTGTTTATTTATTTATTTACTTATTGCTTCAGGGTACATCTCTCACAGTTTCCACTTTCCATCCCTCCCAGTCCCATCCTCCCACCCTCTACCCCCTATCCCTTCCATCCCACTCCTCTGGAGTGGAATGTCCCTACATAACAGTCCCCCATCCCAGTTCCATGTACTTTCTTTCAACACAATCCCAACAACAGTTATGGAATAGTTATCCACTTGTCAGTCGTATTAGTTTTCTCCATAGAGAGAAATGCATGTTGGTATAGAGTAAAAATTGTAAAATAGCAGGTATGTTGACAGATTTCTTTGAACATAAAATTGGCAGAAAACCCCTTTTTAAGTAAAATAAGCTTCCTCCCATTCATTAATCGAAATCAAAAACACTTCCAATATAATGAGAAGGTCCTAATATAAGAAACTTATAATGAGATGAATGCTTTCAGTTTATTTAATATTGACATCATAAAGTAACAATCATTTGCATTTTTCTCACAATTACATATTATACTGACATATTTAATTAAAACTGTAAAGGGCATTGGCAATAATTCATTCTCTTAATGAATGAGGAGACATACTATATAGTTCATAATGTCTCTCTGTTTAATTTAGGTTTTTTTTTTCGCTGCTCAAACTATGCATCCTCTGTGAATGTTGTCAATTACGATGAAAGAAGGAAAATTAAAGTCACTCTTGAAATGCACTTGCATTTCTTTTGGAATCTGTGTACATTCAGAAGGTAGTGGTTTGCATATTTCTTATATAATTAAAACCAGAAAACAGTGAACAGTTGAGAGGTTAGGGTGCGTGTATCCTCTTTCTAGTACATTATTTTGCATTGCTGGGGATTCATATCTGACATTGTCTCTTCTTCAAAAGTGTTTGATTCCCATCCCCCAAAACAGACACCGCATGGGTTACTTAAATTAGCCTGTGCACTTTCAAATATTTATGGACATACATAATGTGACATTGCTGAGAAAATGAGTGTGAAATAAACCTGGTATAAGCAAATATACACTGAAGCTGGATTCTAGAAAAATGAATGTCTCCCAGCCCTTCTCTTATATTCATAAAAGGTTTTTGGAGTCACTGTTATACCAACAATAACATGAAAATAATATCTTATATGTCATTGGTTGTAATAGCAAATGGAGAATGCAAACAGTATCATGCAAGCATTTTGTAAATTTTTATATGTCAAATAAAGGTAATATAATTATATTTTTATAAACTTGAAGTATTTTAGATAGCAAGGACAACAATAATAATGCCATTGTCTGAATGAGTCTTACAAATCTAGTATGAAAAACAAAATAAATCAGCCACCATAACTGAAGTGAAATTGCGTATGTAATATGTTGCAGAAATAAAGCTAGGAAATAAATTTGACACATCTACATACAGTTCACATTGCTTCTCTGAGTAGACTTCTTGAAACAAGACTATTGGGAACAAGCACAGAGGAATTAAAAATCTATTGCCAAAATAAAAACTAGGGATGCTTTTACAGAATTTACATTTGACCCAATATTAAATACAGAAAGGAAATTTAACATTTCCTAAAAAATGTATATTTCTGGGACAGATTACCCGGATTCATGTACAGTAATTTATAATTGCTTCTGTTTAGTGTCACCTGCCTTTTAAATTTGAGGAAAAGTTCAACCAGAAAATATTTTCAATGAGCTCAACTAAAAATCAGACACACACTTAGATCTGTCTCTTGATACTTCTACCTCCTAAGCCTTTGATTCCCATATATATATATATATAGCGCGCTCGCGCGCGCGCACACACACACACACACAACCATTCATTTTTTTTTTTTTAGGTCAGTTTTAAGTTTTCAATTAAGTTAACAGAAATATAGAAAGCTTTTCCCCAACATACCGTGTAAAACATGTTTAGCCTTTCCCAATACCAGTTTCACCTACAAGGTTAGTGTATTGATGAGTCTACAATGATATACTATTTCAGTCCCAGTCCAGGTGTTTATATTAGGGTTTGTTTTTGGTGTTGTGTTTTCTATGAGATTGAAAGCATACAATGACATGTATTCACCATTTATAGTATATCACATAGAATAGCTTTACTATTCTAAAATTATCTCTATTCCTCTGTATATCATTTCCACTCCCTTGACTCTTTGCAAACACTTATCCTTCTTATTCCTCTTGGCAACCAGTTATCATTATTTATGCCCAATGATTTTATCTTTTCCAGAATATCATGTAGTTTAAATCACATACAGTGCGTTATTTTCAGATTTAATTCTTTCACTTAGTAATGCAAATTAATGTTTGCCCTATCTTTTCACTGCTTAGAAACTCATTTATTTTAATACAAAATAACATTCCATTGATTGGAGATACCAGAGATGGGTTGTTCTTACACTTACTGAAACATGTCTTATTTACTTTATGGTTCAGAAATTTTAAATAAAATTACTGTATGTATTGATATTTATGATGCTTTATATGGGCATAAATCTCTTTGGTAAATAACCGAGGCTATGACTAGTTTTGTGTGAAACTATCGAATTTTCTCCAAATTAAGTCATCAGTTTACATTTCCACTAGCAACAATAAAGATTTCATACTGCTGAGCAATTGTCACAACACTTAGTGTCACCAATGTTCTTCACTCTTCCCATTCCAAGTGTTCAGTAAATATAGATGGGTAGTTTGAATTTTTTTGATGCTTTGCAAAATGTAGAACAACTTTTAATGTCTTTGTTAGATGCATATTCTGTCTTTAGTAAAATTATCTTGTGTGAGGTGGGCACTTGTGTGTGTGCTGTCTTTGTGGAGTGCACATTCATGTATATGTTATCTTTGGAAAGGGACTTTATGTGCATTCAATTCTTTAATGATTCAGGAATGTGATTTTTTTTTGATGGGGTTGGTTAATTTATTATTGTTGACTTTTGTGAGTCTGTTGACTATACAAGTTTTAGACTTCTATATTTTTAGAACTATTTTTCTCCCAATATGTACCTTCTCACTTCATTCTCATTTAGAGTCTTCTATACAGAAGAGACTTGTTATTTTGAGGAAATTCCTACTTATGTGTGTTCATTTAATAGATCAAACTTTGATTTTATAGCTAGAAATTATCACTAAATCAGAAATATTTATTTCCACAACCCAGTCGTTGCATTTTCACAGTTTTGCATTTCATTTTTAGTCTTGTCATCCATATTGGGTATATTTTTAAAAGAAGGGTATATGTTCTATTTCTACATTCACTTCTTAAAAATGTGACTGGGTACTCTAATAAAATTTGTTTGTATATTAACTAATGTCCACTATCCCATTATATCACTATTATCTTATGAGATATGAATTGGCCTATTTTGTTTTAATGATCAGTTTGACTCTACAGTCACTAATATCATATGTGGTATATATGTTGAATTATTCACATAGTCTTATGTGTTGAATATGTAGTCATGAGATCATGGTATTAGGTTGGCAGGTAATATTCTGGAATAGCTGAAAGATGTTGTTCAGTAGTGTGTGTTTTGGAAGGGTAGATGTTGAACTGGGTATTTAATGATACTTGAGTATTCCTGTCTACCATAAAAAAAAGCCTTTTCATATAGTCATGCAAGGGAAATTATATTAAGAGCATATTTACTCACAGACTTTAAATTGTGAGGGAAAATACATAATTCCTATTCATTAAGGTTTTTTAATTCAAGGTTTGTCAAATTTATACTGAATTAATTAACTTTAGCTTTAAAAAAACACCTCTAATAATGTCTGTCTTTCAATTTACTATCCTCCTTAAATATCTTGCTATCTCTTTTTTGGGGCTTTCACATCAACTTAGAGTTACTTTTTCAAAGTTCACAAAATAACAGTTGCCATTTTGATTTGGATTTCTGGAATCTATAGATATAAGAATAATCATAATACAGTGGAGACTTCCAGCCAATGAGAATGGACTGCCTGGGGCCTGCAGAATAAAAATGTTTCCTGCATTCTTATCCACTCTTTGACTTGTGTGCTTGAACGGGAAATGTTACTTATGTTTCTCTATAACCTGTTTCCTCACTTTAAAGGCCATGTTGACTAAAATGAGATGAAGCTGGATATTTCAGTTCTTCCACATAGAAGGCTGAATCTGCCTGGAGTTGGATACTTAGTTCAGTTTTTAAGATTCAGTTAAGTTAATGTAAGTTCACATTAAACATTCAACTCTGAGTAAAAATTTTCTTCTAAGTGTAAAATGATCCAGATTGTTTAAACACAGTTTATTTTCCCTTTCTTCCACTGATGAGGGAATATTTTCCAATATTTCATTTGAGAACATGTTGAGTTCCTAGAGGTAATTCTCCCAGAACCTTGGGAATTACACTGGACATTTTAATGCTTAGACTTGACATACTGGTCTCTCAGCAACTTATAACAGCGGTCTGAGCTTCCCTACTCTAGTGCTGACTTTGATAGAAATGTCAGGTCACACATCTTTACATAGGGGAAATGATTTTCTCAGTTGGTCTCTAAATTTAGGACAATAATTCTTTACCTCATGTCTTTGTTTTTTTTTTTGTACAGATCTAAGAAACTTGTTTGATTTTTCACCTTTTGCTTCATTTTAGGATAGAGTAGCAATGTCTGAACTCCTTGCATAGAAATTAGAAATATAGCAATCATGTTTTAGGATTTGTGATCTTATTTTAGAATAGTGGTGTGAGACAGTTATGGGCTTTAGTGGAAAACTGTCTAATGCAACAGATTGTGAGTAACTCATTTTTCATTTAATCAATAGTTATGAAGCACACATTTCAATAACTCACATTCATTCCCTTTTCCACTTACAGGATATATCTGAGTGCATTGAACAGGTATATTGGATTACAGTGAAAGATGATAACCATGTGATTTCTTCCAATGAGATTATATTTTATGGCATTTACACATATAGATCACCCTTGTGTTTATGTTGTGTTAATAGAAACTGCCAGAGTATCATTTTTTCCTTTATTTTTTATTTCTTTAAGTTACATCTCAATCGCAGTCCCCTCCCTATTCCCCCCTCTAACTTCACACTTATAATATATTCTTGTTGATAATTTTTGTCATCTCATACATGTTGAGCCATGTCAATTTTAGTAGTAAGATTATAAAAGTTTTTGTTCAGAGAATACAATTGTCTCTGTCATATAATTTTTCAAATAAGATATTGTCAAACAAGAACATAAGTGCGAAGTTTAATGTAAATGTAATACCTAGAGCATGTGCTTTAAAATCTCATTTCTAAAACTCGGTATACATGTACCATGATAATACTTTGCTCTCTATACCTTTCAGAGACATGAGGAGTAGCTGTTTAAGATCATTTGGACATTTCCTGACTCTAATGCACTTCTTTATATAATGAATATTCTATAATATAACATAATTTGCTTTTTTGAGAAATCTTAAAATTTATTCTCAGGTAATATAATCAAGTTATTCCAGGGTAGAAACAACTTATTTTTAACCTTGAGACTGTACCTATCTGATCACCTCAACTAACTTGTTTTGTGTTTGTAGGTAAGAGTAATATAAATTCAGATGAGAGACTTTAAGACGTAATCACATTAGTGTCTGGTGTGTGAAATGAATTTTGCTCCTAGAGTCCTCATGATATCACTGTCAACAGCAACTGTTTAGAAACCATCGAGAAATTCCTGTGACCACTGTGAAGAATGCTTAAACAAATGTCTTGCTTAATGATGGCTAGAAATTCATGAAAGAGAACCCTCTGCTCTCATTTTATACATAAGTAAACTGAGGCTTTGGAATGTTGTTCCACATTAAATAATGAATAATTGACTCAGAAAGAAACTACTCATACATTAAATTTCAATTTTTATCTATGTAGCTGTTTAATTGATATTTTCATGAAGTTTGACTCAAAGATATATAAAATACTTGATAAGCTCTTTTGACCTGCTGTATCTTCTGTGGTCTGACCTTTCCTTGACTCAGGTGCTACTTGCTTCTCCTACTTTCATTGATACTCATTATTCATAAATCAAATTATTCTGTGGCATTGATTGAAACTAATACATGTGTAGGAAATTTCACTGTTTTAAATGGAACTACCGGATGTATCAGCCCTGCCAAGAATCACATTCCTTATGTACTTTGTACACTAAAAGAGAAGAAAAGAACCCATCGATATCACCAAGAAAAAAAAATCATGTGAACTACAGAGACCTGCCTGCAAGATATACTGCTGCAGTAGTGGTACAATTGGTATGATACTCACCAGTAATGGATTGAACTCGAGGCTCACTCCAAGAGATGAAACCCATATCTGCCACTGGTAAAATGTCCTTTACCATTTCTAAGATGTTATATTGCTTTAGTATCACCAAAATAATCATGAAATGGAAATGAAAAGGGTGATTGGATAAATGAAAATATTTCATTTTTTCAATTTATATGCATTAAAATTGCAGCCAAATTTTCTGAACATAAAACTTATTAGTTTATTTGTATTGAATTATGTAATGACTTTGATTTTCAGTGTTTCCTTTGATATAATTATATCATTAAAAGTTTTCTTTAAAAAAAAGCACTGAAACAAAAGAATGTTGGGAAGTTTCATATGACCCACTGAGTTTTCTGAAAAGTGGGTGCTAATTTCATCTTTGGGTGACATGCAATTGCCTATCCATGTAGACTATCTTTGCTATCTTTAGATTCAGATGCATTGTGTGATCACCAAACAGCATGTAACACAATACATAATTTCAGTGTAAGTGCACCTTGTCCAACAATGAATGGCAGGTAAGGTGCCATGAACAAATCCCTCCTCACTTTCATATATTGTCACCAGTCACTTATGTTCATAAATTCTTTACTCAGTTTCCCTGTATTCCTCAAAGATTAGGAATTAGAAATGGTAAAGGACATTTTACCAGTGGCAGATATGGGTTTCATCTCTTGGAGTGAACCTCAAGTTCAATCCATTACTGGTGAGTATCATACCAATTGTACCACTACTGCAGCAGTATATCTTGCAGGCAGGTCTCTGTAGTTCACATGATTTTTTTTCTTGGTGATATCGATGGGTTCTTTTCTTCTCTTTTAGTGTACAAAGTACCTCCTAGTACTAGGAATGCTAATCAGTGAGATGTACCAGTTTAATTCTCTATATTTGATGACATAAGTAAGTTTATCTTCTAAAGTGGTCAAGAACCTCCAACTAGATATGTCATGGGCCTAGAAGAAAGTCTACTATTATTCTGCCAAAGAATTTACATTTAATGCATAAATTTACATAGCAATAAAATTACTCCTTAATGATATTATTGCAATATTCATAGACCAGAGCATCAGAGAAGTGTCTTGCACTAGATGGTAGTAAAGAGATATACAACTGAACAATATGCAGAGTGTGATACATTGACAAACTCATCCATAAATGAGATATTTTTACTAAACTCCTCCCTTCAAGAATCAAGGATGTTTTTGTGGAAGAGGACATGGAAAGATTGTAAGAGCCAGAGGTGATGAGGACTCCAAGGAACTACCACCTTCCAGTCTCAAAAGTACTGAAGCATATATAAATTATGTGCAACTGATACATACTGAGAAGGGAAAGAAAATTTCTACAGTTGGGTGTCACTGGGTATATCACTTAAATTCCAGGGAAGGCCTTATGACCAGGAGTAATTGAACAACACAAAATTGACTCCAATTTTTTTTTTTTGCTGATGTTGATACATTTCTTGCAAAATATTTTTGCTTTGTTTGTGTAATTATTGTCTTACTTATTTCTGTCAGTTTTGTTTTTATTTTTAGAGGGAGAGAGAAAGAAAGGCAAAGAGAAAGAGAGAGATTATATGAAGGTGTGTCACTGAGAGAGTAGGAAAACTGGGGAGATGTTGGAAGTCAGATATGATATATGATTAAAATAGTTTGTGTGAAAATAATTTAAATGAAATTTAAGTGTAAAAAAAGGATTTATGTACATTTTACCTTGTGTTTCTGGCAATTTTTAATGTATACAGAGCTATGAGTCAAAGATTGGAATACTTCATGTATAGGAATACATCATGGAATAAGTCATGAAAGAATTCATGATTTTTAAAGTTTTAAATTCAAATTCTCAGAAATTAGAATCACTTGAATAGGGAGTCTTTCCTATTCCTTCATTGATATCAGAACAAATATTTTCAACCTGCTACTATGAGTTAGGAACCAGCAGCTATTGGGGAAACTTCCAGGATTCTGGTGCTGGATTGTGACTTTGTAAGCACCTAGTCTTGTAGACTCAGCAACAGTCAGGTGTCACCTCCTATTTCACCAGTGAGAGACAGCCACTGTGGGACTACTCCAACTGTTAAGACATCAAGAGTAACTACTGGTTTCTCAGCTTTCAGGTCTAATACTGCTGTCAGTATTTTAAAGTTGACTTAATGGATGATCTTAGAAAGATGATAAATATAGATAGATGGTAGATATCGATAGATTAGATAGATGATAGATAGATAGATAGATAGATAGATAGATAATTGATAGATAGATAGATAGATGATATTTATTCCGTTTGCTCTATTCCTCCAGAAAACCATGACAAATACAACAAAGATTTTAACAAAGAAGCATGTGCCCAGATTGTCTCAATTCCACCTTCCTTCCTTCCTTCCTTCCTTCCTTCCTTCCTTCCTTCCTTCTTTCCTTCCTTCCTTCCTCCTTCCTTCCTTCTTTCTTTCTTTTTGTATGTTTTTGTTGCTGCTTGCTTGTGTATTTTATATCCTGGTTGCCTTATCAATCAGAGGTCCATTTTTTCTCAGAGCCTTTCCATAAAAACTTCAGCAAGTCATGTAAGCACACCTCTTGGAACAGTTTGCAAAGAAGTTGCTAGAAGACAAATGCATAGCACTGGATAATCAGTTCTTTCCTTTATTGTAAGCAGTGTCGCAGTCTGCTCTTGCCTTGCTCTCTGCTATACCTCAATTCTGGTTCTTGTGATCTCCATCAAAAGAATTCATAGATGTCACAGAGTGTAATGGATAGTCTGAAAAATTTGTTTACTACAGAGTAAGTACAACACACTGTCAAGGTATAACACCGGCCAAGGCCTAAGGGGACTATTGCCTTCATCTACATTTGAGGCATACCTCTACTTTTTTAAAAATCTCTCATACACATACAACACACATGCACATGCACATGGACATGCACATACACACATACACACAATTATGTATTTTCTAAGGGACTTTGTCCTATCCAAGTAGGTAACTCCTACATCAGATAACAATGGAATATCAGAAATCTCTTACTATGTAGCAATCTTTTTTAATGTTTATTTATTATTTCAAGTTACATCTCCATCACAGTGCTTTCTTTCCACCCCTCCTGGTTCCACCCTACCACACTTTCCTCCCTCTCCCACCCATCCCACTCCTCTGGAGTAGGGTGTCGATATATATCAGACTCCCTCAGTTCAGCAGTCATATGAGGGCTTGGAGCTTACTCTTTCACTGGGGACCCAAATGGCCGCACCCCTATGGCAAATTGTCCCACCAGCAGGTAACAAATTCTATGTTCCTGTTCCTTTTTTGTGTGTTCATTGTAGGATAGTTACCCTGTACTATATGGCTAAAATCCAGTTATAAGTGAGTAGATGCCATGTGCATCTTTCTGAGTCTGAGTCAGCCCTCTCAGGATGAGCTTTTCTAGTTCCATCCATTTGGCTAAAAATTGCATGATTTCGTTGTTTCTGATGGCTGAGTAATATTCCATTGTGTATATGTACCACGGTTTTATTTTTAATATATTCATCGGTTGAGGGACATTTGGGTTGTTTCCAGTTTCTAGCTATTACAAATAAGGATGCTATGAACATAGATGAGGCTATGTCATAGTTCTTTGGTGAGGAATTGTTTGGGTGGGTACCCAGAAGTGGTATGGCTGGGTCTTGAGGCAGGGCTATTTCAAGTTTTCTAAGATATCGCCAGACTGATTTCTATAGTGGTTGTACAAGTTTTGCACTCCCACCAGAAATGGAGGAGTGTTCCCCTTTTTCTACAACCTCGCCAGAATGTGCTGTCAATTGAGATTTTGATTTTAGCCATTCCGACAGGTGTGAGATGCCCCACGCAGAACTATATAGTAATCTTATGTTGCTTACTTATCTATCAGTGAGAACATTACAGAATGGCATATCCTCTTCCAGATACCTGTCCTGTGACCAGCAATTAAGGCCCTGCAGTTTTAGTACTGTAAGATTTTACTAGGAAAGGAATCCAACCCCAATGTTTTCCAAGCCTGCTGTTTTGTAAATTCCTAGTTAACAAGGTACTCATTTTATTACTACCACCACTGTCCTGGCTTTGAACGATACCAACACTGTCAGCGTTAGCATGGTGATTGTCTCTCTCACATCAGTTAGTAGATGACCCAAGTAAAGGGTCTTTGCTGCCCTAGACAAGAAAAGAATACACAATCCTGCAAACGAACTAATAATATTATGTATTCTCAACATATTACTATAGAGAGAACAGTTTGAATGTTTATATGCAGAATGCTTTGTAGATCTTAATTTCTTTCCTAAAGTATCCACAGCTTAACTGACAATTTGATAAATTTCAGTAACATCAAACTGATTGCTTTTCTCAGTTCCATTTTAGTTTGTTGGGAAGCTTTTGCAATGTGGTTGCTCTTCAATTCTTTCCTTCTACATTAGTGAATTAACAACATAATTGCAATAGATTAGGCTTCAAATGACTCTATCCTAATGCCATTTATTTTTACATGTATTTTATAGTAATTAAACATCTGAAAGATCAAAACAGCACGATGGCTATTAATTTTTAGTCATGTTTTCACCCATAATGCCAATGTATTTGATACAATGTCTGCATTTGATACTCAAGTCAGTCTTACAAAATTGATGTAACTGTATATATTTTATGAAGATTACTAGCAAGATAAGATGCTGATGTTATTTTAAAAATAGAATGTGTGCAATTTGGAA
The DNA here is from genome assembly GCA_907164525.1 of Lophiomys imhausi. Classification (NCBI taxonomy): domain Eukaryota; kingdom Metazoa; phylum Chordata; class Mammalia; order Rodentia; family Muridae; genus Lophiomys; species Lophiomys imhausi. The sequence continues at coordinate 968,274 of CAJQZJ010000279.1, forward strand.
TTGTATTTGAATGCAGCTGATTATTTTCCAACAGGGGTGAATAGTGAACAGTTTGTTATCACAGTATTACACAGTTTACATCATTAATAGTTTGCTTACATAATAGTTTCTAATAATGATCTCCAAATGATGAATTAGCTCATTCATTATATGGAGTTTGGTCTGCCACACAGGGCAAAAGGGAGACACTGCACTCTTCATTCACTGCTCCTATTGAGCATCTCCACAAGAGCCTTCCCACTGACTTCTGAGGGCTGAACACACAGAGCATTAAAAGAGGACAATCTGATCTTGCTTTACCCCCTGTTGTGCTAATCTGAACTCCCTGGAAGCTCCATGAATTCAATATGAGCTCAGAGTTCAGTTCACTTCACAAAGAAAAGAGATGTGCTGTGAATCTGATGGCCACCAATAGTTCCTCTGTGTGTCTGCCTGATGCAGTTCATCCACTTAAAAGTTTCAAGTCAGTGTTTGAGGTTGAACTTCTCAATCATCAGTCAATAGCTCTCTTAGCTTTTCATTCTAAACATTCCCTTTTATACTGATGTGCAATTGCACCTGCGTTGTCCCCCTTTTCTTTTTGTCCCCAGAAATCTGTTTGCTGAATGATCCTGGTTTAAAAATCATTTCTGGTAGCAACTTTTGGTAGTTTTCTTTTAACAGCCTTCACAAGGGTGTAAATGAAACATTTTCATCTTCCAAATGACAATAAAACTTCACATTATAGTCTCAATTCTATCTTTAGTCTTTTGTGTGCTGATCTATTGTCTCCTCTATCACCAAAGTCATTCATGGTGTTTTAAGTTCACTCTTTTTAAATTGTCAGTTTTGTCAGAAATGGATGTTCTGTAGACCATATTCAACAAATAGACACACAATTCTTCTTAAAATTCAATCTCCTATAGTGAGTATATAGTTTCTCATCATTCCTCTGGATTCTGACCAAACTGATCAATTTATTCCATGACTAGCACACTGATAAAGGGTAATAATCCCTGG
>CAJQZJ010000279.1:969282-985625 GCA_907164525.1 Lophiomys imhausi
TGTGTGTGTGTGTGTGTGTGTGTGTGTGTGTGTGTGTGTGTGTGTGTTTTACTGTGGCAGGCTTTGCAAGTGGCCATTATTGAAGCAGAGTGAGGAATCATAGCCCTCAAGAGTAGTGGAGATGGTGATGCCTACATTTCTGCAGAGGTTCTTGGTTGAGGTCCTTAAGAGCAAATCATTTATGGATACATCATGTCTTCTGGTATAAATCATAGCACTGTGGTCTGTCAGAGAAATGGGGCCAAATGACTGAAGATCGATGCTGTAATGTATGGAGAGAAAATGGGAACTGTCCAGGCAGCCACAGGTATGTCATTTCTTAGTTTGGGAAGCTGCAGGCCCTGTACTTCCTATAAAATCAGATATATTTATCCCTCTCAGGTCTCTGAGGTGGTTGAAGAACAGATAGCTAGAGTTTCATAATTAAATTTTGAGTTGTTTAGGAGTCGAGAGAGTGTTATAGATCTAAGAAGATACTTTTAAAATTGTGTTGCAAGTTAGTATGAATGTTGAGTCAGATATAGACCTTTAAACACATGGAGATGTTTAGATAATAGAATGTTAAATCAGGTACCAAATACATATGGACTGGTTATTGGGAATGTACGTTAAGCCATATAACCCTCATAACTGTGGCCTAATTACCTCTGTTGTACTGTATTGTATTTGTTATTATAAGAGAAAGAGCCATTTGTTGGACTGAAAGGGGAAACTGTAGGGGGAAATAAGATATACCTTAAACTTAAAAGAAAAAAAAAAAGGGAAGAGGATGGGGAGTTGAGGGTGGGAGGGTGGGAATGGAGGGGGAATAGGGAGGGGACTGCGATTGAGATGTAACTTGAAGAAATAAAAAATAAAGGAAAAAAAAGAAAAAGAAAGTAAAACATCTCTCTAATTATTTCTATTAATTAAAGAATGAAATCACATTTTATGTATTTGGTTAAATAAAATATACCATTTAAAAAAAGTGCATCATTGGAGGTGATATACACAATGGGAGAATGCAAACTATGGTTCCTATTCACAACCATCTGAGAAATCATGAGGTTGAAGAAGAGGAGCTAAAAGTTCTATCCAGAAGAACATGCATAGGTAGAGAACTGGGATCAAAACAGGAGCTAGAAATAGGTGAGAAACCAGCTACTGCAGTGATCCAGATGAGATGTTGTAGCTATAGGTCAGCACAAGAGAAGAATGGTAAAATCTGGGCACATTAAAAAGAAGGTGCCCACAAACATTTTAATATGGATCTTATATAGCATGTGAGAGACAGAGAGATGCCAAGATGTAACTGTCATGTCTTTGAAAGAAAGTCATCCGAGCAACCACACTAATGATGGAAGGGTCTGTGAACATTCTTGAACAATCTAGGTATCTCTTAAACAAATAAAGGATCATGAGCACAAGGTTACAAAATAAGACAGAGGTTGAAATGGAAGGACCAGCCTGGAGATAATACAAAATTGATGGCAACTGGAGCTCAGAGCTCTATGGCTACTAGATACTTGTCAAGAGTATCTAATAAAGACCCACAAAGGAATTATAGTCGAAACTAGAATCCAAGGAATAATGAACAAAACTTTAATTGCAGGAGGAGATGGCATGGTTAGACTAAGGCTTTTGGAATGTTCTTGTTTCTTTGCTTGATTTTTGTTTAGATATCTTTGATTTTCCTATATCGGGAGATAGAGAGGATATTTTGCAAGTTTGGCATTGCTAAAACATAAGAGACTTTTGAAGATTTTGGGCAGTTTTCAAATTGTCACTACAGTTCAAAGTTGCTCTCAGGGTTACAGAGTTACTAATATCTGGGATTTAAGTGAAATATTTGAGCTGGGTAGTACTGGCACCCATCACACTAGAGGAAGAAATAGGCAGATCTCTGAATTCTAGACCAGCCTGGATTAAACAATGAAGGCAGGGTGGGAACCCTGCTGATAAGACAAGGCTGCTTACTAAAGACAGTCTAGAATTCACATTTTTTTCTTGATATCAAGATTAATAATGTCCTTACTGATCTAATGGATAAATACACATAAACTTAAATTTACATAAAGAGAAAGGAGTCATATTTGGGAAACAGAATTAAGAGTTAGCTTAGGTGGGCCAACATTGCTCAACTCAGGCCAAGTCTTGTTAAAAACCACGTGGTGTCTGTGGGTATTCATTTATAATGGCTGGTTAAGGATTAACAGCCACCAAACCAATTACACATATTTTAAATGCTAGCAAATAATTTAATTAGGCTTTTTTTTTTCTACAGGCACTTCTTGTCACCATAGAATCTTTGTCCTTGTACTAAATATATTTGCTACAGGAACATACTGAATATGCTACCAAGAATGAAAAGGAAATACCAAGTCAGCCACAAACCGTTTGCTCTACAATGGTGTCCTGGCAGTCCTACCTGCAAACTATGCTAGTGCAATGTTGGCACAAATCTTGTGTGATTAATCAATTTGACTTAAAGCCTACTCATGATATGGAACACCTACCTGACACTGTCTGTATGATTAAGGCCCAGACACTAGATAACCAGGGACCTAGAATAAAATCAAACACAATTGGACAAAGAAAATAAAACAATAACAAAAACAACAAACGAAAAAACAAAACAGACAAAACAAAAGTAGTAACAAAATGACTCCTAATGACATTCTGCTATATTCATTGATCAGTACCTTGCTCAGCCGTCATCAGAGAAGTTTCCTCCTGCAGCAGTTATGAACAAATACAGAGACTCAAAGGCAGGCATGATGCAAAGAATGAGGGACATTGGAGCACTCAGCTTTAAATGGGATGTCTTCCACCAAATCCCTCCCCTCAGGGCTCAGAAAAATCCTGTGCAAGAAGTGTAGTGTAAGAGCCAGAGGGGAAAAAGGCACCAGGAAACTAGACCCTCTAAATCAATGTGAGAAAATCTCTTATGAGCTCACAGAGACTGTCAACATCACAGTTTCTTCATAGGTCTGTACCACATCCTCTGTTTATATAGTGTTTTATAGTTATATATAAGTTTTATATGGAATTCCTTAGTGTATGAATGACTGTGATTCTGACTCTTGTGCCTTCTTATGGGCTCTTATCCTTTTGTCAGTTTGTCTTGGCTAACTCCAAATTGATAGAATTGGTTTATCTAATTAAAATTTATTCTGTTATATTTAAGACAAGCAAGCAAACAAACAAAAAGCCATCAATACCATATGGACACAGTATATCATTCAAATTATTTTCATCATCCCCACCTTTTCTAAGAGGCCAGCTTCCTTGAAGTCACAGTGAGATTTCAGTACCAAAGAATTTTATGTGCTTTGTCAATGTTATAAGCAAATGCATATGATTTTTAATGTAAGCAAATAATTAGTCCAAGTGTCTTTTTATTAATAATCTATGAATGTTAAAAATTCAAATCAGTTCCTAATTAGTTTTTTCTTTGAAAGTTAACATAACATTGCCAAGCATGAAATAATGAAAATCTCTTTCGCAAACCTTACTTGATACAACTTTCAAATTCAAATCTTAACATGGGAATGGATTTAAAATTGCAACCATTAGGCATGTCTCTACTTTATATTAGGGTTTTAAATTAATATTTGTCACTGAGGAAAACTGATTTGCATTTTAATGAGAAAAATCATTTTGCAAACTTTTGAAACATTTTACCTAGAGGTTGGCAGCAAAATCAAAAGGACTGACTTCATAACTTTAAAATGAAGTTAAACTCTACAAACTGGAATTATTTTACCTTTCAAACTAGAAATTACAGTTTGAGTTAAATCTATTTTTAAGTCTCTCTAAATGTGCATGATTATTCTAATACATCCAGTTTTCCAAATGTGGTTGGCAATTATTTTTCTGACCATATGAAATCACACAGCATTCATATATGAAACATGTATCCTAAAAACCTCCTTTTTCACTAATGTAAATTATTAAGACCCTATTTTGTCCTTTTGTTTTTGTAGACATGATTTATTAAATGTCCATAAATTATCTCATGTGTTCATCGTCTTTTTTAAGAGTTCCAGAAATTTCTTATTCTGTTACACACACACACACACACACACACACACACACACACACACACACACGGTAGAACTTATTTTTCTGTATATATTGACTTCAATCTGGCATTGGCAACAAATATAAAAAAAGATAATTGTAAAGGTGCTAAATATAAAACTATGAGCAATTTATAAACCACATGATCAAAACAGGGGTTTTCTAACATTTACTCGAAGACTATAGTCATTTCCTTAATTGCATAAGTTAAAATCCCTTTAAGTTTCTAAAGCAACCCAAGAATTATCTTTTCTGAACAATGACTGCAACTTAATTTAGGTGTTTTCCTCATCAAGTTCATGTAGAAAAAAAAAAGGACTAAAAATACCACTGTATTGCCACCAGCCTTTAGTGAGTAGCAATTTTGTACTAGCTTTCCACCATGCAGCTGTGGAGTTCAGCATATACTTAGTCAGGTCTAACTGTTACTGACTTGTTGTTATTTCATTCCCACAGTGCAGTTTGACGTATTGGAGCTAAGGATCACGTAGATCTCAGTTTCGTCATGTGCTACTGAGGATTGCATTCAAGTTTCCAACTCTTTCCTGCATGGGGAAGAAAGGAGGTTGAGTCAGTTCCCAAGTATCACGTATGACACCTGGCATCCTGCTGATTCTCGTGGTGATATTTAGTTTTATCCCTAATCATTATTAGACTTCTCTTCCTAGAATTATTTGTATTTTTAATTCCACACAATAAGAAATCTGGAAGAAGATTTTCTGAAAGACTGAATACTTATAATCACTCCTAATTCTCTTTCATATATTCTGGTTCAACTTTAAGAGAACTGTAAAGTAACTTTTCAGCTTCATGACTCATTCACTCAAATGACAGCATATTTGGCTATGTTAACAGGAGTCCTGGTTGTAGAGGAATTTTAATCCAGGAACATGGATGCTCTGACAAGCAATCACATCCAAAGACCTTCTAGGTCAATGTGATCCAACTAGAATGCAGATATGCTCTGGATTACATTAAGTTCTAACTGGAATACAGACACACCATTAGTACACACCTTTAATCCCAAACAATGAAGAAAAGGATAGGTTTATAGAAGGAAGCAGCCATGTTTGAAAGTAAAGTCTAATTGGGAGATAGACAATGTGATATATCAGAGAAATACTTGACAGAAGAAATTAGAGATAGAATATGGCCAACTCTCACAAGAACAGGACAGGAAAGAGAAGCTACTTAAGAGCAGCACAGGAAGAGAGATGAGGTTTTTACTGATAGTTTCTTACCAGGACACTTTTACAGAGACAGGTTGCAGAGTGAACAATCTATACACAGGTAAAGACAGAATGAGTCAGAGAATGAGAAGAAGCCAGAAGATTTAAACATATTGGCAGAATTAGTTTGAGGCCAGGCAAAACAATTTAGTCAAAACCAGTTTGAAACAGTCAGCTCAGAGATGAGCTAAGGCCAGAGTAATTGTGTTAAACCAGCCACAGAGCAGTCAGGAAGAGCTAGAAAGACTTGGGAATAGCTCTTATCACTCATCTGACAAAATAAAAACATTCACACCTGAGTTTTCTGGGAGATAAGAGGTTTTTAGAAGCCATGATAGGTTTGTTCATTACTACTAAAATTAATGTTACTTTTGAGCTATTCTGTTAAAAAAATGATTAGTATTATATAAACATGCATAAACTTTCTACCCTAGACATTTGTAGTATTCTCCAGTACAAACAAACCTTAGTTTTCAACATCACTAAACCATCCACCCAGTGAAAGTTACTCTTGAATAAATTTATTTTTCCCACAACAATAAAATATTGCAAGTATACATACAAAGTAATGTTGGTTTCCTTTCAATTTTTTAAGTATTTTCTATTGATTGATGGTTAATGTTTTTGGTTTATAATTTTAAACTTCTCATTTTTTTTCTTTTACAAATTAGCATATTTATAATATATAATTTTATCATTTTGTTATCTTAATTTGACACATTTTGGAAACTATATTAGCTTATAGACTCTTGTTTACAAAGCATTTCTATGTACTACATGTTATATAAAATAATTTATTCAACAAACAGTTTTGATTTAGAAATGTAGGTGATTTTCAATGGATAGCATTTATATTGAGTGCTACAGAAAATGCCCTGTATAATTTTTTTTTTCAAACTACTAACACTGTAACTTCAGGAAAATTTCTTAAAAGTTGCATTGGTTACTTGAAAGATAAATGTATACAGAGTTTTGATAAACTCCTCACAGATTTGTGTGTGTGTGTGTGTGTGTGTGTGTGTGCGTGTGTGTGTGTGTAAAACTTTATGTGTTGGAGATACACATGTGAATGTCTTTGTGTATGTGAAAGCCAGAGGTAAACCTTGTAGGCTGTTGTTCCAGTACCACTCTCACTTTTGTATATATGTATTTATTTTTCAAATCTTTTCAATGTCATTGGTCCATTATTTTTTCTTTTCTTTCCTTTTTTTTTGTTTATTTATTACTTCAAGTTACATCTCCATCACAGTGTCCTCATTCTAACCCTCCCAGTTCCACCCTCTCACCCTCTCCTCCCTCCCCTACCCATCCCACTCCTCCGATGTGGAGTATCCCTACATATCAGCTCCTTTATTTTAAAATGCTATTTACAGCCCATTGTCACTTTTCATTTAATGGTTGTTTATATATTAATGTTATTTTAAATCATCTCTTCATTTTTTTCCAGATTAATAAAGAATATCATCCTTTGTTCTCCTTCTTAATCCCATCATTCCTTCCTTTCTTTCTCCTCAGTCTCAAGTATATCAGTAAGTTAGTTACTTAGTCTGTGTATTTGCATCATGTAAGTGGTAGGTTTAATTTAAAATTTTTAATTATTGTTCTATTTTGCCCCGCACCTTTTATTTCAGAAAGGTCATATTTTGAGATATTTAAGACACACTGAATTCTGTTGACAGCTATGTGGTCTTTTGGATGTTATTTTATTTCTTTCCAAAGAATAATCTCTAATTCTAATCAAGTAGACTTGTTTTCGACTGCTTGGAGCATTACTTCTGTAACTGTGGGAGTGTTGTGTCACTGGGCATGGCTGTAATGTTTCTAAAGCCCATACAAGGTCCACTCTCTCTTTGCTACACTTCCAGCATCATGCACAAAGGGAAATCATGATCCCCAACTGTAATTGCAAGCAAGATCCAAATTAAAGGTTGTTTTTCTTTTTTTATGTTGTGTTTTGTTCTTTTTTATTATAATGTTTATTGATTACATCAAGTTACATCTTCATCATAGTGTGTTCTTTCCACCCCTCCCGGTTTCACCCTCCCACCTTATCCTCCCTCTCCGACCCATCCCACTCCTCTGATGTGGAGTCTCCCTACAAATCAGCCCCTCTCAGTTCAGCAGTCATATGAGGGTTAAGAGCTTCCTCTTGCACTGGGAACCTACATACTAGCACCCCTAGGACAAATTGTTCCATTGATAGGTAACAAAGTCTATGTTCCTGATCTTTTTGTTGTGTTGGTTGCAGGATAGTTATCCTGTACTACATGGCTAAAATTTAATTATAAGTGAGTAGATGTCATATGCCTCTTTCTGAGTCTGGGTTAGCTCACTCAGGATGAGCTTTTCTAGTTCCATCCATTTGGCTGCAAATTGCATGATTTCCTTGTTTCTGATAGTTGAGTAGTATTCCATTGTGTAAATGTACCACAGTTTTTAAATCCATTCATCAGTTGAGGGACATCTGGTTTGTTTCCAGTTTCTAGCTATTATAAATAAGGCTGCCATGAACATAGATGAGGATATGTCCTTGTGGTTTGATGAGGAATACTTTGGGTGGATACCCAGAAGTGGTATGGCTAGGTCTTGAGGAAGAGCTATCCCAAGTTTTCTAACATATCACCAAACTGATTTCCATAGTGGTGGTACAAGTTTGCACTCTCACCAGCATTGGAGAAGTGTTCCTCTTTCTCCAAAACCTAGCCAGTTTGTGCTGTCATTTTAGTTTTTGATCTCAGAGTCATCTTGAGTTGCAGTTCTCTGCTGATTAAGGATGCTGAGCATTTCTTCAAGTGTCTTTCAGCCAATCCACCTTTGTGAATTCTCGGTTTAGCTCTGTTTCCCATTTTTTGATTGGATTATTTGGTTTCTTTGTGTTTAATTTCTTGAGTTCTGTATAAATTTTGGATATTAGCCCTCTGTCGGAAGTGGGGTTAGTAAAGATCTTTTCCCAATCTGTAGGTTGCTGTTTTGTTCTAGTGACAGTGTCCTTTGATGTACAGAAGCTTTTCAGTTTCATGAGTCCCATTTATTGATTGTTGGTCATAGAGCCTGAGCTGTTGGTGTTCTGTTCAGGAAGTTGTCACCTGTGCTAATGATTTTGAGGGTTTTCTCCACTTTCTCTTCTATTAGATTTAGTGTGTTGGGCTTTATGTTAAGGTCTCTGATCCACTTGGACTTAAGCTTTGTACAAGGTGATAAGTATGGGTCAAATTTCATTCTTTTACATGTGGACATCCAGTTAGACCAGCACCATTTGTTGAAGGTGCTGTCCTTTTTCTATTGTACAGTTTTGACGCCTTTGTCAAGAATTAAATGGCCATAGGAGTGTGGGTTCATTTCTGGGTCTTCAATTCAATTCCATTGATCCACTGGTCTGTTTCTATACCAGTACCATGTTGTTTTTATTACTGTTGCTCTGCTTTGAAAAACTTATGAGATATATTTACTATATGACAAGATATATTGCTATATATAATAGTTTTTCTAGGCTGTTTTTTATAATCCTTGCATATGTATGTTTTTTCTAAGTGGTTTTTAGTATTAGCTTGCCTATGACTAATAGGAAATCTTGTTTAAACTTTTTTTTCTTCTGTGTGTTGTGTGTGTTGAGCAGGATAAGTGTGCCACACATGTGCATGTAGAGGTCAGAGGGCAACTTTATGTAGTATATTCTTTCCTTCAAGCTTGAAGTGGGTTCTGGGAATTGAACTCAGGTTATTCAGCTGGGTGGAAAGGGGCTTTTGCTACTGAGCTATCTTTCTGGCACTTTCTTGATTTTTTGTTGGAATAACAAGTATGATTATAAATTAAATTAAGGAGAAATAAAATTGTGATATTTCGATGCTGCAGCTAAGAACAATGAATATATTCAATTTTCTTGACTTCATTTTGCACATCAGAGAATGTGTTTTACCAAACTCACAAAGTCACATGTGTACACACACAATGACAGAGACAGAGATAGAGATACAGGGACAGATTAGAAATAGGGTTTATATACATTCCTGTAGGAGTTAGATAAATTAGATTTAGGAAATATATAGGAGTTTCTGATACTGTCTCTTAATTCGGGGCCTGAAGAGCATTATCAGCATGAAGTCAGCAAAAACAGGAAAGACTCAATAGACTGAAAAACAAGTTTGAAGTCAGCAAAAACAGGAAAGACTCAAGACTTGAAGAAACAAAGTATCTGGCCTGACATTGCTTTCAGCTGCTAAGTAGGCGGAGCCCAAATTAAGCTGAAACAGAGTTCCTCCTATTTGAGGACAGTGCGTGGAGCCCAGAGGAGAAGAGTCCCCTGATGCTAGAGAGCTCCAAGAGTCCTGTTGAAAAAAGGGCTGGCCATTGATGGCCAGCTTTCTCCCTGAAGCAGAAAGAAGCCGGTGAGCAAAGAAAGCCTGAGCAAGACACCAAAAGGCCAAGGACTGGACCCTGTGGCTCAGCTTTTGCCTGGAGGGGTTTGATCTGTCTGATCAGTGGCCTAGGGGAAACTGTGCCTGGCTTTAAGGACTGAGGCAGAGCAGCTGAGTTCCTGATTCAAAAGAAGTAAGTTGGCCTGCAGACAGCTGGGGTCTCCCACAGAGAAGAAATCATGAAGCCTTATTTAAGGTGAGACTGCAATAACCAACTACCCTGACGAACCTGCATCTGAGAGATCCAGAAGAAAAACTGCTAAGTGTGTTAAAGAATCTACAACAAAGACTGTGTTCCTGACGACTGAGGACCTGCCCCAGAGACTGTATCATTCTAAAAGGTTATGAAAGTGGTTGTTATGATTATCAATAGGTTTAGTGGATAGGTTAAAGGGGTTGTAGGAATTTATAGGATTAATAGTTAAGAAATTGTTGGTGTTTGTTATAAGTGAATTTAGTAATAAATAAATAAGTGTTAAATAATAATTTAAAAGTTCGGTTACACATTCCTCTCTCTTTTTGTGTGTCACAACTTAGAGGCATTTCCATTCCATGTACTGTGTATCTTCTGTTCTAGGGGACAATGTGATAGAAGTTAGGTCTCTTTATGAAATAAGTATGCAATTCAACCTAACATCTGGCAGCACATAAGGAAGAGCTTGGTGTCCCTTGAACTTGGGCCAAAATGGACTGAGTCCAATTGAGGCCATAGTCCTGTGAGAAACATGAAATCCCTTGTTGAAGGGGCATGGATAAGAAACTTCACTAGCCACAGATGATGTTGGTTGCCATGAGAAGCACAGGGACCACTGGATATTGCGAGAGACCACCTAGGATAGGAAAATTATGTTACATATAAAACAGAGAGCTCCATGTGGTTCTCTCTTCTTCTTGTCCTCATGGACTGAGAAATTAACACACGCTGGAGAAGTGTACAACAAGGTATGCATTTATCAGCATTGCGGAATCCAAGATAGAGACTTTTCACTGCAAGTTACCCAGAGAGAGACCTTTGGCTGCAAACCAGCCTAATAAGGCTGGCAGAAAGGTAGGAGGCGCTCGAAGGCTTCCGTGAGGAACCAGACCCTGAAATTTACACGGACTGAGGAGACTATATAAATGACTCTCAGCTGATGAGGAAGCCAACCTCACACTTTTTTTTTTTTAATTTCATTTCTCTTTTCTTTTTATTCTGGTAATAATCTTACACACTTAAAATCATCATGCAGAAATGAACATTTTGTTTGGCTTTCTTTTTTAAATTTATGTTTATTTCTTACTTCAGATTACATCTCCATCATAGTCCCCTTTTTTCACCCCTCCCAGTCCTACCCTCTCACCTTCTACCTTCTATCCCTTCCAACCCACATGTTTAATGGTTAAAATAGACTGGTCTCATAAACAGCCATGGTTTAAACAAACTGTTCATACGAACTAGCAAAGTTAAACCCAATGGACGCTAAGCTTTAAAAAGACTATCTACAGTGACTGCTGTACCCAGACTATTAAAATCAAGTTATCCTGCATAGACCTATACTGATAATATTAATATCCTTTTAAGAAAGTTAAAATAGTATTGGTTAGGTGTTCTTAGATATTAAGTTTTAATAGGTATTATGTCTTAGGTATAAGGTTACAGGATATAGGTGTTTTGTAGGTGTTTGTTAAGTATTAATAAATATAAGTGTTTTAAAGAAAAATTTTCTGTTACAGGAAAGTACTCAGGGGGGTTCTGACAACATTTCTTATTGATTAAAATAAACCTACAATAGGTTTTGATTTACTTCAATAGTACTTCAGCCTTTTGTCATTTCATAAACCATTTTTAAGATTAAGATATTTTAGCAGGAGACCTGAAGAATGATTTCTCAGCCCTAGTGGAGAGGGAATTAGTTTCCAAGTCTAAATAGCAATCCTTCAAGTCCAGGATTTCAAGTCATATTCTCTTTGGTTTTCATTTCACTTAAGTTCTTAGACTATAGACTGACAGGCATACAATCACTGGATAATGCCTTACATAAATGTAAAACTATTGCCTATTTTGCTATTGAAGTTAGTGCTTAGGTTTCAAAATACATGTTTTTTCTTAATTTACTAAGATGAATGGTAATTTTCTCAAACTTAAAAAGATAGCCTGTAGGGAAATTGCTAATTATCCTAAATTTATTTTAAAACTCCCAAAAGGAAATAGAGGAAACCCTATTTCCATTGAGTCTGTCAGAACAGCTTAAAAGTCCTTTGATAAACCCTGGGTTCATCACAATGGTGGGATTTATTAAGACCTTTTATGTATGTGCTCCACAAAGAAAGAGCGGCTTTATCCTATGCAGAAACCTGTAACTGCAAGGGGGAATAGACCATTTAAATGCAAATCTTCTAATCCAGAGATTCACTCTCCAAATAGAAGTAAGTCTTCAGGGTGACTCATAAAGTTAGTAATATATGGCCATTCTTCTGGGATTGCTTATTTTAGGGAATCTAATAATCTGTTTTATTATGTGTGCATACAGACTTCCGCTACATATTCCCAGACTTTCCCCAGATACTACTGATTGTGATGTGTTGCCTTCCTGATTATTAAAAGTTTCACTGGCTTCTTGAGTTACAAATCAGGTGCCAAAACCTCCCGCTCTAGCTATGATGTTAAATTGTCTATATTAATTGTATAATATACATTCTCCAGGTGCAATTATTAGAATCTCGAGGATAGCATGTTAAGAAGAGAGAATGATGTAAATAGTTGAGGGACAATAAACTCTCATAAGAATAATTCTGCAAGATACACAGCTTAGATCCCTTTTCCTGTCATTCACACTAAATAAATATCCATTTCACTCATAGTCTGTGGCAGAGTTAACTATATGTTAGTTATGCACATTAGCTCCCAGTTGCTGTGGCAAATATATCAAAAAAAAAAAAAAAAAAGCTTAAAGGGGAAAAAGGTATTTGGGCTCAGACTTCCAGATTTCAGTTTATCATTACACAACTTCATTTAAACTTTGTCTGTGGTTAAGTAATGCAGCATAGTCAAAAGCATGTGGGTAAAAACAAACAAACAAACAAAAAACATACATTACTGGCTGCTATTTTATAACTACTTTAATTTTTTCTTGTGCTCTAAGGCAAATATGACAAGAAGCATCAATACTCTCAATAAGAGAATAACACTAACTAGGATGTTCATATTCTTTTTTGTTTATTTTAGATATTAAAATTTAATTGTAACATTCTCCATTCCCTTCCCTCTCCCCAAACCCTCCTATATACTCCTATTTTCTCTCTTCAAATTCATGGCCCCTTTTTTTCAATAAATGTTTATGCATATATATATGCATGTATAATTCATGCATGTATAATTCTAAACATAACCTGTTCAGTCTATATAATGTTACTTGTACACATGTTTTTAGGGCTGAATATTTGGTATCTGACAAGTAATCATATCCTCTTTCTTGAAGAAGACAACCTCACCGACTCTGTCATTCATCACTTGCTCATAGCTCATTGTATATGCTTTCTCCCATCCATTTTTGCATGTTCTCTTTGTCATCCTTATTCAGTTCATATTAAATGGTCATGTGGGTGAGACTTTATATGTGAAGCTTCTGACATTACTAGGAGACATATTCTCACAGCAAGCTCCTTAACCCTCTGTCTCTTACTATCTTTCTGATTCCTCTTCTTCAGTGTTCCCTAAGCCTTAAATGCAGGGATGTATTGTAGGTTTGTTCATTAAGACTGGGCTCCACAGCTCTGTATTTTGTTTATTTGTTTTCCTTTGGATTTCTGAGACAACATCTTATTCAATACAAGCATTCCTTGGGATATTTTTGTAGCTGAAGGTATATTTAAACTCCTTAGTGCCATGCTCTGTGTCCTGAGTGCTACCCCACAAATATGTCCCACCATACATGGCTCAAATATATTCATTTAACAAGCAAAGTTACTTCTGTTATAGACAATATGATCTACTCTTGGCGATCCAAGAGTGAACTCCACTTCAGAAAAGGCCAACAAATAGTACTTACACAAATAGTCTTCAGAAAAATAAAGTCAACTGTAAAGTAAAGAAGCTGGATGTCTCAGAGGCCCAGTGTATAATCAAACACCATGGACAAAAAAATAAAAAATAAATTAAAAATCAATAAAAGATTTCTAGCAATATTCTTCAGATCAATGCCTGACTCAATCATCATCAGAGATGCTTTCTCAGGCAACTGATGGGAGCAGATGTAGAAACCCACAGTCAAACATTAGGTGGAGTTTGGGAAACCTCCCAAAAGAGGGGAGGTAGAATTCTAGGAGCCAGAATAGCAGAATATCTCTGTGGATAGGTGGGGTGAACTTTATGACATTTAGGAGAATAGCACTAAGGTCAAGGTCAAGTGTCAATGAGGCAGGACACCCAAGGCTTGATAAACCTTCTAGTAGAACACTGACAAGCACCAGGAATAGATAGGAGCATAGCATAACTGTCCTCTGAGAACCTCCATGCAACAGAGAATCCTAACAAAAGCTGAGACTCATCCCATACATTAGGCAGAATGCAAGGAATATTGTGGAGGAGTAGAGGGGAGAATAGAAAGACCCAGAGGAAGCAGGAACTCCACTAGAAGACCAACAGAGGCAACTAACCTAGGCCCATGGGGGCTCACAGAGTCTGAACTACCATTCAAAGATCATGCAAGAACTGAACCTAGGCTGCTTACATATATGTAACTGTTGGGCATTTTGATCATCATGTGGGACCCTAGTAAGTGGTGGCTGTCTCTGTCAAAGACAACGAGGCCTAGTTTATGATCACATTCCCTCACCGTCTATGGTGGAAGGTAAAGGAGGGGAGGGAGAGGACATCCTTTTCTGTTCAGAATGATGGGGGGGATGGGAGAAGGGGAGGGGGGGGGGGAACCCAGAGGAGGGAAGGAGGGGGCTATGATTGGGATGTAAGTAAAAAATAAAATAAAATTAAATTAAATTTTAAAAATACAATTTATAAATTAATAAAAAATAAATAAAATAAATTTTATGAAAATTATGTTTAGATTACTAGAATAATTGAATTTCAAACCTGCGCTTATTTATCCATACACGGTTAAACTGATTTTCACTTATCTTTGGACAGTTGTATGGAATTAAAATGTGTATACCCAAACTCTCACCATCTTATTTGTTTAAATCAATGTTTGAATAACTAGAAGGAGTTACAAGAGCATGATCATCAGATCACAGGCTCCTAATGGCTATCTACACAGAATCTTCACACCTACTTACCACCTTAGGTAATTATTTATCCACAGAGAGTGGATAATTAATTACCTAAACCTACAAATGTCCACATTCTGGTCATTTTAAATAAACAAATTTATTATATCACTTTGTGTGATTAATTAATTTCTTATGTGATGTGGGACATATTAGCCATTTGTTTCTTGGTGTGTTGCTGAGAAAAACCCAATCATATGAACATTTTGAATTTTAAAACTGAGAAATCGAGGTAAAGTGTGACAACACCAATGTCAGACATCCCTACACAAAATGAGAACATGTGCATTTGCTTTTTTTCTGCTTATGCAATTGACTACTTCCGTTATGGACACTATAACACTCTCATCTCATTCTGTCCTGCTGCTTGTACTCATTGGTGAGAGAGAAATCAAAATGCACAGAATGTTGGCATTTTTTTCATGATTGACATTGCATAGGAAGCGTAAGACAATTGCCATTTGGGTAAGCCAAGGTTCCTGGGTTCCTGCAGCTTTAAGGCCTTTGTTGTAAACTTTCATTAACAGGTTGTAAACTTCCATTAACAGAGCATGAATGTCTTGGGTCAAAATAGGCACAGCTACTCTGCTAGCAATCTGATTACACATCTTTCTTTCCAAACCAGCCTATAAGCACACTGCTAAGGGGATCATCCTAGTTTCTACACACATAACAGACACACATAGTCTTTTAACAGGGAGCATTATTTCCATACAAACTATTTGGTTTGGAAAGGGAAGAATAAACAGAATATAAAGTTTCTGGTGTCTCTCCGGTTATGAGTAATTAAAACAATTAAAGATCGCAAGATTTGTTTTCATCTTCATTTGAAACTTCTTATGACTAAACAGTCTTGCAACTCTAATGGACTTGGATATTCAGTGAGGTTAGCCATAGTAATTTGCAATATCCAGCAAACATAATGAAGGCCTTCACTCTCTGTCCAGACACACTTGATTTTTTTCTTATGAAGAACATCACAGTCACTCATGACTATAATTCAGACATTTTATTTTTTATACATTTATTTATTAATTCAAGTTACATCTTAATCACAGTTTCTCTTCTCCTCCCCTCCTGGTCCCACACTCACACCCTCTATCCCTTCTCCTGCATATCCTACTCCTCTGATGTGGGGGATACCACACATAAGCACCCCCTCCTCAGTTCAGCAGTCATATAAGGGCTAAGAGCTTCCTCGTGCTCTGGGGCCTGACATGGCATCTTCACTACAGTAAAGTGTCCCACTAACAGGTAACAAAGTCCATGACTGAGAACATCCCACCCCTACTTGTTAAGGGATATATATGAGGACCAAGTTGCCTATCCTCCATATTTGTATAGGGGGGGTCTAGGTCAAGTCTAAGCTTTTTTT